>JANEHU010004184.1:0-38974 GCA_027563435.1 Nasonovia ribisnigri | reverse complement strand
ATTTTAGTATTATAGGCATTAGTATTTACTATTTACCAACTATAGTTGGTTAAATTCATTTTTCTCAAAAAAATTATATGTATTTTAAAATGCCATTGCGTGTATATAAAATATAACAATATATTCTAAAAGTTTCATATACCAACATAAAATATTTTTAAATTATATCAAAATAACTAAAATCATTATTCTTGGTTTAAATATGAAATGTTGTCTAAATTTGAAATTAAAATGTCTGTAAAAAATAAATATGTTGATATATTTTTAGATTTTTTGGTTACAGTATGATTTATTTATGAGAATTTTTGTTTTAAATTTTCAACACTTAGTTATAAAACTGAACATTTTATAATTTTTTAATTACAATGATTTATAATTTTCGAGATTTTGACAAATTTTGTCAAAATTCGAACTTTAAATGCTTATAAAAAAAAATCGTGCCTATGTATTTTTAAAATTTTTCAACTGATGTTGTAACAATATATAAGAAAGCTTGAATTAAATTTTCAGACTTTTTGGCCCACCAAATAAAATTTTATTGACAATTATAAAAAAAAAAACTAAAAAAATTGAAAACTAAAAATGTCTGTAAACAGCTCAAAACAAATCAAAATATTTTCAAAATTGAATGGTGTATAGAAAATGAGAATATAAACATTTAGTGAAATTTTCATGCATCTACAATTATTCGTTTTTGAATTACAACCAAATAAGAAAAACGCTACATGAGAAATCGAGTGAATATCCTATGTTGTAAAATTATGAACTTAAAACACTCATAAAAATTTATTTTTAATTGCTTTTAGATATTTTATTTTTGATAAAAGTAGAAAAACTTACGTTAAATCTTGTGTTAAAATTTAAAACCTTAGATTTAAAAAAAAAAATTTTTATGAATTTTTAACTCTAAATAATTTTCAAATTTTCGTCATTTTTACGTATTTTGTCAAAATTTCAACTTTGAATGCTTAGAAAAAAAAATTGTGACTACAGATTTTTAATATTTTTCATGTGCCTTTGAAACAATATATTAGGAGCATTCTATTAAATTTTCAAGAATTTTTAACGAATAAATAAAATGTTATTGATTTTTTAAAAAAAAAAACCAAAAAGATTGGAAATTTAAAATATCTGTAAACAGCTCAAAATAAGTCAAAATATTTTGAAAACGGTATGGTATATAGAAACTGCTTATATAAACATTCAGTAAAAATTTCATGTATTTACCGTCATTTTTTTTAGACTTACACCAAAAACCAAAATCGATTTTATCGAAAATCAATGTTGCGTAAAAATTCCCGTTTTTTCCTTAATTTTCCATTTGTTTTTCACGGTACTTTTGAAAACTACTGGAAAATGTTTACTTTTGACCCCCCAAAGTACCAACTAGATTCACTTTCCTATCAGAAAAGGTACTATTGAAGAAAATCTAAGCACTTTTACTGTCCCAAAACGTGATGACAGACACAAAAAAAAATAAAAAAAAAAAATAAAAAAAAAACACACATCATTGTAAAATCAATACATTCATCGCTCCGCTCAGAATCTAAAACAAGCACGTTCGATGAGTATTTAAAATATTTATAAATTATCCATCACGAATAAAATTCAACCAGAATTTACTGTATTAAACATATATATCGTGATTAAGGCGGTGTACCTAACCGAATCCAAATCGACTATGACTCTCGCGGGAACACACTGCGAGGTCACATTATTATTTTACTATACCCGAATATACGCCGACGTAATATAAACGATACCAAAAAACTATAACGAAAACGGAGAGGAAAAATAAATCTTCAGTTTTTTTTTTTTTATTTATGGTTTAATTTCCTTTAAAAAAAAAATAAACAATAATAATAATAATAATAAAAAAAAATACGGCGACGAGCGAACAGCAGCCGGAAAAGTAAAAATGCTCGAGTGGTGTGCGCGCGCATCTTTCGAGAGCTGAGTAAACGGAAGTGCGCGGGGGGGGGGGAGCACTGGATGTCGTCAGTTCGTAAAATATGGTCTCTGTTATTGTAACAAATAGTCTTGGACCGAATGTCAATAATACAGAGATCCGAAAAGCCACCGTCCGTTTCATGATACATGGTCTCGTTCGGCCTCTATGGGCATTAAGAATAATTTCCCCTTCGCCGCGCATACATAAATTCCGATTTTCGTTTTGTGACGGCGATTTTACGGGCTCGTTTCCTCTGAAAAACACACACACGCTGTAATAATATAATAATATATTATTATATAAAATATAGACTCAGATTTGCGTGTTTTAACATTATTTGTGCATAATGTCCTTTGGTGATAGTTGATAAATGATTAATATAAGACGTGTGCCCGTGGCATTGTTTATAGGTATTATAAACGAGATACGCATATAGAGGTGAAATTATATTAGTCCTATAATTTTATTATTGTAATACAGTGGATTTTGCTTCATCTATTTATACAATAAATTATGTTTTAATATTTATAATAGGTATTATATCAACCCCATAAATGCGTAGATTATACATTTTATTTTATTTCAATAGACCAAACACATAAAACTACCTGGAAGCTAAAATACTATAGGGTGCAGGACTGCAGGTCATGACTGACAAGCAAAGGATAAGTTAAAACATAAAGTCTTAATCAACAAACTAAATGGAAAGGAGCCAATGAGGTAGACCTCGCAAGCGATGGTTTGACAGAGTGAACAAAGATTTAGAAAACCTGGTAAAATGAGTAGACAAGACAATTCGTGGGCTTGGAAACAATATGACGTGCTATTATATAAAACAAAATTTTCCAAGAGAGCAATATTTTAAACTTTTGTTAAATCATATTTACGAATTAATGATTTTTAGTGATAAAAAATAAACTAAGCTGATCTGCGTTAAGTTTTGTAATTTGGGTTTGTTCTGAGAAAAATTAATTTAACGTAAAACAAACGATGATTTAAACACTTTCATTTAAAGACCAAAAAGTTCATAATATACTTTTAATTCATTTTCTGTTCATCTGTATTTTTTTTTAATTCTTTTAAATTTTAATAGTGTGCTTGCGGCAATGTCGGTGTTAAAATAATGGTACATTATATCATTTATACAGAAATAATTTATTTTATTTTCAATAAATCAAAACATATTTTCTATAAACTTATATTTCTTAACACTAACATGCGCTTGTTGCAGTTTAATAATGTTTTGGTCACTAAATGTTAAATCAACATAATATTTTGTTATTATTTTTGAACAATACAGCGTTAGAATCTATTTATTATTCAGAGTATAATATCGTATATATTATTTAATACAGTTTTCGACTAGGTAATTGATACCAAACTTTGCACTCATATTATTTAGTATCCGGACGGATCGTAAGAGTATTAGAATAGAAACCACGGGGAACAGCTATTATAATATTACATGAAAGGCAAAGTATATAATGGATGAGGCTTATAAATTCAAAAATTACTGACCTATTTTGGCGATTCAAGTAAGTCTTAGATAATATTATACCAAATCAGTTATGTTATGATGGCTTGTCTACTGAAAATAATATTAAAATAATCTTAACTGGATATATTTGTTACTTTCTAGTTTCTACTCACAATTGGTTTACGTAGGGAAAAGATACTTATTACAAGTAACCACCGCAGGTGGATTGCCAACTTTGTTATATTTATCCTTCAATGCCGGATAATACGGCTAATATTTAAAACAATTGTTGATGTGTTAACATCTTTACGCCCCCCCCCCAAAAAAAAAAAAAAAGAATGTGTGTAAAAGTAAAAAAATAGTGTGTGGTAAATTCGATGTCACGAAAAAGTGTAACGGGAGTTGCGTAATCGTTCAACTCAGCAGCTCAAGTAAACGCAGTCGCGCGAAATTTAACAGAAAAACTTGGACAGAGTGAATCTGTGAAAACTGAACGTCACGAAGCAGTGTAACGGTCTCACGTGCCGGCCACGGCGCCACGAATCACGACGCGTTCGGCGGATAGCGCGCGCTGCACGCCGGCCACACACACACACAAGTCCTGACTCGGCCGGCACCCACCGTTCCGTCACAGAACACGGAACCGGCCGCACGGACCTATACGAAGACAGAACGCCGTGGGCGTGGCTTGGAGAGCAGCGGCCACCAATGCAGCAGGCAACCAGCGTTATCGCCGCCGTGCGACCGCGCGCGACAACCAATCGCAGCGACGCAGTGGACGAGACCATGCCTATAAATACCAGTGCGGAGCACGAAGGCGTTCAGTTTTCTATCACTCTTTTCCGTAGCAAGACCCGTCCGGGGCAGACTCGCGTGGTTTAGACTTTTGCTTAAACCAATGTACTCTGTTGGCAAAACTTCTCACCGACCGGAGCAGAACTTTAGCTCATTCCGATACGGAACGTATTATATACAATTGTTATATATAAATTATCACATGATATTTTCTTAATATAATTAATCATTTTTATTTATCACGAAACGTTCAAATATTATTATTATAATACTTGTTATTTAAATTACCCATAAGTCAACCTACATTTTACTAACAGAGACGCATGTCGTTCAACCAGTAGGAGTTAATAATTATAATAACTATACCTTCTGCATTTTATTTCTTTCTAGAACATGGCGAACACTAGCTTAGAAAAGGTGAAGGCATATCGGGAGCGTCAACGCACAAAAAATGAGACTAGCTCTGAAAAAAAGAAATCTAAAATGGAATAAAATAAAATCTAATACAAGTTTACGTATCTTATTTCAGCTATCACGAATCCCTTATTTCCTGCCTGCTATAAAATTACCCGAACCTCAATTAGCCATTTCACCCGAATCTTCATCATCTTTACTACCTGATAAATTAGAAATGAAAATAGATTTACACATATAATTTTAAATTTTGTTGAGAAAAATTATTGATCCCAATAATCTGAACCCACCAAAATAAGGCGGAAAAGATGTTAACGCACCAATATTGAGCGTCAGATACATAACCAGACACACATCAATTTTTTTTTTTTATCGTAATGATGTTACTTACTAAATAAATTTACACGTATCAGATTTGTGTAAGACTAATTTGCTTTTATTGAAAACTCTGGTTTAGATAGGAACAAACATAATTTATATACAGATATTCTGATTAAACTAATATAATAACTATGTTTACAATTTTTTTAGTTTTTGGAAATATTTTTGACTGTTTTGTCACTAAATTTGGTTCAATTTTATGAAATAACATTTAAAAAAACGTGTTTTGATTATTGTTTAATTTTAAAAACTATAATTACTTGAGAAAATATACGAACTAGACATACACGCTGACATGAAGCGATCATAATTTCGTATTATTATTAATATTAATATTATTTGGTTCTAGTTTTAAGTTTTTATTTGTCATTTATGGCAGTAATTATCGTTGAATAAAAATTCAAAATTTAAGTAATCATAACAATATTTATAAATAATAAGTTACTAAACCTAATAATTATAAGTTTTCTGTTCTTTGCATATTTTAGCAATATTTAAGGTAAAACTATGTCACATATTATTTATGCAAGTTTAAGTGCTGATAATAACGACCACCGATAAATTATTTCTAAAATTGACTGCCCCCAGCCTCAATGAAAGCCGTTTTTCATTTGTATTTATTATCGTGGCCCGTAGTTGTAGTTCCTGTGCATCTCACCATGCTCATCGAATAGGATCATCGGGGATTCTCGATCTTTGTCTTTTTTGTTGTTAAGACCAATCATTATGGGGCGCCACGACGAAATCGTCGGATCACTATCAGCCGATGACCTAACCCTCAGATCGCTGTCGGACAACGACGAACTTCCCATGTCGGCCAGAGACGGATAGGGTGAGTACGTAATCTTCTCACCATAATCGAACGGTGGAGAGTGCCGCTGTTCGTACGACGAAATGGATTGTCGGCGATCCGACCGCGGGTCGGGTGACGAAATCGATTCTATGTGATTCGGCGACGAACTATGATTGCCGTGGACCACCGACGAATCGCTCCGATTATCGTCGGTCAACCGCGGGAATGGCACCGAAGCGTATGATATCCAATAACGGCTGTACATCGAAGGCCCGGTGTTTTGGCCGGGTGAAGTCGGTGGCTGGACTGTCGTCATTCTATCTTGGTTGGACGCCACTAAAGGAAATATAAGTAGCTTAAATCGAATGGCGTCGTTTTATTTCACGGTAGATGCATAATGTACGTACGTGTATTTGGTATGGGACTACCATTCAATCGCCCATGAAAAGTACACGAAAAAACAGCTAACAAATAACGACCGACCAGGACTTTGCATCGGTCATTTGTGATCAGAAAATGTGTCATTACGATTGATTATAAGTTAACAATAAATAACTTGAAAATGAGTTTGTATATTACTAAAATTCCCAACAATATTCTTATATATTATCGAGCACTAAATCGATTGACTGGTAATACGAAATATATTTTATTTGTTCTAGGATAACGACAACAAACACTTTTGGTTTCTTCGGTGATTCATACATTTACTAGGTAAGGTTGCTGTATGTTACTTACATCCTTAAAATATGTTTCATAAAAGCAAACGTGTTGACATTTTTCTTCCAACAACCAACCGTATTATTTTATTTAACAAACTGTTAGGTTAACGGTTGGTTAACATATTTATAGAACGTAAGTAACCTAACCTTATATCAGTGGAACAATATGATATATACCACGTTACTCCAACTATCGACAAGTTGGACCTCAGGAAACAAAATGTTTGTTAAATGTGTCAAGCGAGCACTCGTTCTTTATATCGTTTACTGTGTCTGGTAGTGTGTAGGAAAATTGCAATATTATAGTATAATATCTTTGTTGTTTGGGTGATTTCGGGTAATAGCGCGTACCATGGTATCAGAATTTTGTTTCATAACTATCTTAAATATTTTCTCATCGCATTATACCGTGACTAACATGAACTCTTAGAATCCACCAATATTACACCTAGTTTTAAGATTATATAAATATATGTATTATTGTATTCGTATTTATTTTTGACGAATTTTAAATAAAAAAAATCAGTTTTTGTTTAAAAATGTATTAATTATTTATTAGAATTTAGAATATAAACTCCAAACGGCTATTACAAATATAGCGAATATAATAAACTTCATAAGTCATAGTGTAATAGTTATAAATAAATATAACAGATTATAATAATAGTTAATAATTTAAGTAAATGTAAATACTATCTAGGGTGTAGACAAAAGTCATTCCAAATTCTAAGCATCCTATGCAATGTGGGTATAGGCAGTTGAGTAATAAGGAATATAAAAAGGAGTTTGGTTTCTAGTGTCGTGAGAGGGAACTTTAAAAGAAACACTAGAGAGGAGGCCAGGAGCATTTAATAAATTGTTGAGGAGAGCTTGAATAAACTGGAGGTCCGTATCGCTACGTCTTGAATCCAAGGTAGGTTAGTAATTATATATAGGTTAATATTATACCAGAAATAAAGGTGTAGTCGTGTTGTGGAGGTGGCAAATTAAGTTTGAAAGCGGCTTATGAGAATCTATGCTGGACACTCTCAAATCGTATTTGATCCTTAGCAAGGTTAGACCTTTTAAGCGCAGGTTGGAAATGGCAAAAAAGCTTTTGGATATAGAAATTCAAGCAAAAATTCTTTTAGGCCAAGTGGAAAAAATTATGAACGATGATTGAACCATTTACTTGAATATTTTTGGCGCACATCATCGAGGAAATTAGTTACAGCTGGTTATCAATATTATACGTGGCATTTTGTAGATTCGACCACGGGAGTACATAATCAAACTTTTGAGCGACTTAGGGATCGGCCTAATGTAGAAATATGTCACTGCGTCTACGTCATGTTTACACGATTCTCGAGCAGTACTGTTCTCGATTATTGCTGTTAGCATAAGGACCTTATGATGGACAATCAAAACATGTTTTATTGTGACAATAATAGCTTTGATATAATATTACGTTATAAAAATGGAATAAAAAAGGAAAATATGAAATCAAAAAAAGAAAAGAAAGTACAGCAAAGAAATGCAAAATAAAAGTTTTGAAATTAAATTTGTTGTTACATAATTTAAAGTTCCTGTTAAGAAATCTACATTTTAGAATATGCTGAAAAAATACTCTACTGATTCACAGTCTAAGATATTGCGGCATACGACAATTATTGTTTCGCGAATAGGTACCGACTTATACAACAAATTGTACTAAAAATGCTTTATTTACTGTTTCGATTATCCGCATCATTAAATCACTGGAAAATAACCCACTCCATCCTCTTTTTTTCATTCTAATAACACGGTAGTATAACCAACTTTCGTTGAAATTAATTTGCTTTCTTCTTGGGCAAGGAGTGGGGGATCTGATCATTTGTCGTATAAGGGAGGCTTGAATAATATCCCTCACGAATTTGGTGTGCTGATGTCTAGAGTTTAATATAACATAATATTAGATGTATGCAGCAACATAACATTTATACAAATTATGATTTTAACAAATGGTTATATCTTGTTTCTAGCAATATGTTTACAAAACCCTTAAAATGTTTTGAAATTTTCTTGACTTTTTTGGGAGGGCTGTAGTCCTCTCAGGCTACGCTACTGACATAGCCTAGTTTTATATGTAGATAACAGTTATTTTAGGCTTACTTATATTTAATTATAAAAAACATTCATTTAATTATATATTTTTTTGTAACAAATGTTTTCTTTACCCATAGTCTTAAAAGTTAAAATCTAATAATGTCCATGTATTGCAAGTTTACAACATACTTCGCTATTCAACAAACCTGTGTGTGTGTGTCAGAAGTGAATACGGGAATGGAAGCTGTAGAAATGTTTTAATCGATCGATAAAGTATAAACTTAACATAGGTATATTAATATATATTTTGATATTCGGTAGCAGCGTTGTTACCGTATACCATTATTAGTCGTATTCGACCGTATAATTACAGTAATTACCGTAGGTACACCTGATTACATGTAGCAGTAACTGCGAACTACGGGATCCTATCTCCTTGCTAGAGCAACAGAATATACATATATAATACAGATCACCAGACAAGGGGTACGGAAAGTACTGTGAGCCCCTCTACTTTCGTTTAGTTATTCATTGCTACATTAAACGATATTCAAAAACCAAATAATATGTAATATTTTTTTTTTATATATATCCCATTGGCCATCAAAGTTAAATGTTTATTTAAGTATTCACTTAGGTCGTGTGTACTGACACACAAAGGTTTTTTGAACATTGTAATTTCCTATTATTTTGTCAACGTTTTTAATTTATATTTAAAAATAAATGCTAAAATAAGATATTAATGTTTATACTGTGGTTTCACTTATCATGGTTTGTAATGATACCATACTTTAATTACATATATGTAACCACTTTACTCTTCGATCACACTCAACTTTATGGTATGTCCCTCTCATGTGATGAGTATATGTTACAGTCAAAACCCGAAATCCGTCGAAACTAGTTTTAACTAGTCAAAACTAGTTTTCAAAAATCCCTTTAGTCACTTCTGGTTTTAACTAGTAAAAACTAGAATTTACTAAGACCATCACCGTCTAAACTAGTTTTAATTTATTTGTATTTAGTTAGAATTAGTTGTGTCTAAAATATATTAGTGAAAACGAGAATTATCTAGTGAAAATCCGTATTATTTATATTGATAGGTAAAACTAGTTTTAACTAGGGAAAAGTAGAAACATTAGTACATATTAGGGTAATTATTAAATATAGACATTTATTATATTATTTATTTTGGCAGGACAAACTATCATGGCATTTAGAATTACATTGAATTTTATTTTTTTTACACAAACAACGATTTGTTCCGCAGGATGTTTTGCAAGTGCTATTTGACATCTACTATTAAACTCAGTGTGCAGAATTGGTTTTGAAACGAGTCCTTTCTTTCCTAGCTTTTTCTTTTTTTGACACGTTTCACAGAGGGACAAATAAATATTAAATATTTATATTATTTACTGATATGATAAATTTTATCATATCAGTGGTGATATTGGCGTACTTTCTCGAAGTTTCAACTTTCAGACGATCTCTTCCTCCATGCCCTACAGCGATGTGTGACAAATCAATGACATCAAAAATGTCTTCCATCGGCAAATAATATTTAACTGGATCTCCGTGGGTTACCAGCTTTTCTGTATCACCAAATTCTAAGACATTAAACCGTTTCATCCTTCTATACTGAGCAGATGTTTTTTAGTTGCTGATATCGCATCTTCCACCTCTTTCCGAAGTAAATCATAAGTATCTTTTGTAATGATGTTATAATGGTTGTTTTTTTTCCTTTCATCGATTCCATTAGCTTCTTAAAAAACAATTCTCGGGTACTCATTTCTGTCTCAGTTTCCGACATAGGAATATATGCATTTTAGTTAAAACTAGTTTTTACTGACTCATTTAAACCTGCGGTTGATTGTAGTTTTTACTAGTTAAAACCAGAAGTGACTCAAGGGATTTGTGAAAACTAGTATTGACTAGTTAAAACTAGTTTCGACGGATTTCGGGTTTTGACTGTAACATATATATTATTATCTATGAGCATGGCATTGTAGCTATGCTGTATTAAATAAAAAAAATATGGCTAAAAATATATGTACGTCGGTAACGGTTGTCAACCTGCGTCGATAAACACTGTCACCTATGTAGTATTCACTTCATAAACAAATACAATTTATTTTTTGAAATGTACGTAAAAGTTTTATGTTTTACCACCATGGGAATTTGCTTGCATATTTTTAATAGGTTTCGATATTTATTAATTATTGGTAGGGGAACCGTGCTAACCATCCCAAAGTTCATAAATAATTTGTATTTCCTAATACAAATTCTATGAATTCCAAAAAAACCTAATCGATTCTTACCATATTTTTATTGCATTTACTTGAACCTACTTTATACAATTATTATGACGTGCTGTTCATGTTTCAATTATTGTTACTATTGAAAATTATGCAAAAATCTCAAGAGCTTTGAAGTACAAGCAATTGAAAACAATGTAAACCATTTCTATTTTTGTTATAATAAAGCGTGCCAAGTTTTTACGTTTTTCGTTGCGTTCAAGTATAGGTACTTAAAAAATAATCATAAAATAAATGTAATTAATTAATAAATGGTATAATCCTGTCACTGCTATTAAAAAATAATATATTATATACTCAATTTATGTTTTAATTGATTGCATTATTGTAGATTTTGTTCAATGATACCTGCCATTATTTATATTAACTGTTCGCGTTAGTTATTATTATAAATGCTAGTAAATTAAAATAAAACAGTTTGGATGTTTTTGTTTTTACAAACATTGACCGTGATATAATATATCCAGGTACAATTTAGTTTTTAAGTTTTTGCAATGACTAAGACTTCGTAAAATGTAATAAACAATGAAATCTCTTAACCATAAGTGAAGGGTAAAATATTTCGTTTAGGGTAAACTTAAAACATAGTGAAAAAAAAACGTTTCTTCGCTTTGTTAGTGGGATTGATTGCAGACTGCAGTAGTTATATACACGAAGAGTTGAAATAATATGTTTATTCGGTTTAATAATTATTATTGGGTATCATATTTTCGTAATGAAAGAACGGTAATAATTATTTATGAAATAATTATATATACGTATCTATGTATTATGTATTTATGTCTAAGCAATATGGAATAAAAAGTCTTTCTCGTATATTTATTTAATTATAATAAATTATGATTATAGGTACAACTAATTTCGAAACAATGAACCACATTTTATTGAAATACCTATATTATAATTATATAAAATAATAATTACCTATTATGTTATTAAAAATCTCATACCTACATCAATATATTATTTAACGAATTCGTTAAAATGTACTAAATTATTTTCCCACCCACCAGTTGAATTTCTGTATAATTTTGTTTACTTTTTGGATATATTATTATACTTGTCAGCAATACATTTTTAATGTTTTCATAAACATTATTATCAATTTAAATAATTCAAATATCTATATTTTTTATTAACCTACTTGTTAAAAATGTTCTTTCACAATATTTTTTAGAAATAATAATAATAATAATAATAAAATTATCTATTGATTATGAAACTTAATTTTTTTTATATTTTTGATTTCCATACTCAATGTACCTCATAGTATTACAGGCTACAGTAATTCCGTATATTTTTACCATCTATTTAAAATAAATTAAATTAATGTTTTAAATAAAGCGACAGAGGTTTAAACGTTACATCCAATATTTTATTTAAAACTTAGTTGGTTACAATATCACATGGCTATGGCTCTGTAGTATGTGTAAGGTTTCTAAAAGCAGGTACTTTAAAAAAGTACATATTTTAATCCACTTCGATTTTTATTAGGTACGAGTATAATACGTACGTCAAAATTAGCGAAATCATTTTTAAACCGATATATTATAATATGCATTTATATTAATTTCCTATAACATTCCACCCACATATTGTGACTAAAAAATGTATTAACGATTTTTTTAAAATATAATACCGTAAAGTATTACTGATATTTCTAATATTAAAATCATAACCTATACGTAGGTATAATAACTTTACATAAACCATTTATCACCAATATATCTACAGTTTTTTTTCTATGAAACATTTGCAATTTACCAACTTTTTACAAGCATGTGAAAGTACCAAACAGTGTTATTATTTAAATATTTTGTTAAGTCGTTAAAATGAATAGATACCATAAGAAGAGTCTGATATTTTTAATTTGTAAGTTTATAAAACTTCATTAATTAATTAGTTACTTCCAGTGGTGGCTATATAATATATAACTCATTAATTATCTTTAATCGAATTAGGGAAATTACCTGTAATAGACATACTCAGCAGTGATCACAATCCATTATGTTTTCCATTTAATAATTTGTTTGTTTATAATATTTTAGTTTTATTATAACGTTTTCATTTGCCCGTTTATTTACATTCAAGTCTATATTTCAGAGTAGCTTTGATGTTAATTCGCCTGACTTTAGAAAGACTTTGGTTTTGGGAAGATTGAAATTCGTGTAGTTGTGTAGATGTCATATATTGGCAATAGTATATCAAAAGCTTGAGTGTATTTGTTTTAAATCCGAAAACTATTGAGGAATACAGGGTTTACATATTGTGTGAGACTAGGGTTGGGTTGGGGGACGTCTAAAACTAGTCGTGGTGCCTTAGTGGTTGGCGTCTGGCTCCTACTTAATATTAATTATTTTATACCATAGAACACAGAACAAATTATTTGGGACGAAGGATAAAACACCCGACCACCGTGGCTAAGACATCACTGTCGAAAATGATTAATATTTGCATTATAAATAATAATATATACGCGTAACTAAAGTCAAGTGTATTAATATGGGTCGAAAAGAGATGCGTTGTTGTTGAACAAACTTCGCTCTTGTCGGTCTTCCCGTTTGGGTAATATTATTTTGTTTGTATTTTTTTCAAAAAGTTTTCTTAATGGTACAACAGAATAAAAAAATAAGTCGAATACATAATATGTTAAAGGTTTGGCCGTAAATTCACTTGTCGAATTTTCTTTTTTCGACAAATAATGGGAATTTCGCAACTTTGACACCAGCCCAAAGCATAATCATTATACCATCCCAGTTTCCGTAACTATTGTGTAATAAAATATGTTACTTCAAACTTTTAGAGCAAGTTAAAATCGTTAACAAGCGAACAGTTTATTTTGTATTTAAAGCATATCATTGCAGTTTAACTAATATATATTATTTAGAATTAAGTTCTGAAATTGACGTTACGAAACAAAACACTACCCATACCTACTAAGTATTAACTTTCCAATAAATTTCATTGACGAAAATAAAATGTTATATTATTTTGAAATTATTATTAACAATGAATTCAGTACCTACTTTTCTTCTAGAAACTGATATATATGTCAAACAAAATATAATTAAAAATAAACATTCTTCATTTACTGGCTGATATATCAATATTAGAACAATTTATATAAACCAAAAATCAAAATTTTAGATATTTATAGGATTAATATTTAAGGTTAAGTCTATAATATATTAGGTATGTCTAAAAATTAAATTTTTGTTAGATTATATTTTGTTTTAAACATTTTTTAATTAATTTAAAATGATATTACAATATAATATCATCAATATATTTAGTTTAAATATTAAAAAAATTATTCATTTATTCTACAAATTATCCATGAAATATGAAATTAATTAGTATAATTAAATGGAATCTTTTCATCACTTTGATCTAATTAAATAATTACTTAATTACAATAATCAGACAGGACAGTGTTTAACGTTGTAACTTTTTGTTAATAAATGATTACCTTGGTTATAAATGCCAAGACTCTATAATACCTTCCTATGTATTCTTTTTTTTTATAAATAAAAATGTTCTTTAATATTTGAATGTAAATGCATGTTTTTACTATATAGTGTATCTATACTGATATTATAGAGAGAAAAGATTTGATTGTATACATTGAATAGACTCCGAAACTACTGGACCAATTTGAAAAATTCTTTCACCATAAGAATGCTACATTACTTCTGAGTAACATAGGGTAATTAAAAAAAGGATAAATTAGAGGTGTAACCCGGAGAGGTTCTCAAGGAGTGATTTTTAGATTTACGATGGACATTTTTGTTTATAAATGTTTGCTTTTGGTTATAGGAGAAACAGTAATTAGTAGAGATAGTATTTTATTGGTATATTAATTGTTGCCATTAGTTAATCGGTCAGATCATGCATGAATACAATCTAATTTTAGCTCAATGCCTACTTGATATGCTGCAGGACATTGTCCGCGATCTGACGTAGTCGGATTGCCTACCGGAGTGGCTGAGCAGCACTTACTGCAGAGAGTTACATCCAAAAGGAGTTGAAAAATCACAATTTTTAAGAATTGACATTTATTATTTATCGTAATAGAAGTGTAATGAAGTGTGCAGGATCAGCTGCAGTATAATAAATTACAAGATACATGGTGAATACATTTTGTACAAATATATTTATTCCAAATATTTTGCCTGGACAACGTCAGGTAAGACAGCTGATTTTCAGTATGAAATTAAAACTGTTTTTTCTTAAATACTTTTCCAGGCAAATATGAATTAATGAATTTCTTGTTAAAGGATTATTTGAGCTACCTACCTATATATTCAAACGTACAGTACTAATATTTAATACTTTTATAACAATGACTCATTCAGTACATTTTGCGTTCTTTGTGTTTTAATTACCCATTACAACTATATCATATTTTAACTGTTCTATAATTTGAAAATGAAAAGATACTCTGAACTAATTTTTTGAAATCCCAAGGTAGTTTTAAAATTAAATCATATTTGAATATTTTAAAATACAAGATTAAAAGCACTTAAAACTTATTTAAACCATTACTGTGTTAATGAGAACAAATACATTTCAAATAGAAATTTAAAATATACATATTAATCAGAAAATTCGGAGAATCCAAATCCACGGAGAGCTTTATATTTACATGGTATAGTGCAGACAACATCCTCAGGCCATCCACTACCGATTTAATGCTGCAGGGTTTTAACGAAAAACAGCCCAAGAGCGTTCGTAAGTCGTGAGTAGCAGTGCTGACATTAAGCATCGATCTAAATCGTTTGTGCAGCCAAAAACTAGCGAGATCATGACTCTCCGAGAGCGATTTGGTCCAGATCTCGTTGAAACCTGAAACATAAATTCGGTCGCGGACGGTCTCCCGGTGCATTTCCTGTGGAAGTCGTGTACACTGCCATATTATTATATAGGCATCGATTTAAATCATTTGTGTGCCTGCGAACTCTTGGGACCACAACTTTCCTACGCTTTCGGGTGATTTGTCCAGACCTCGTTGAAAACTTGGAGCATCAGGTCACTGGATCTTGACTTTGCACGAATCCTCCAGTGCTGCGATATGTGACATATTGATCTGCAGATATATAGGTGCGGTTAATGTATTATACGAAAACCGTATAATAAGTTATTTCTAGTGTTCGTTGTTAATTGTTACAAATATGTACTGACAACTTACTGACTACTAACTGAACACTGTTGCAACGAGATTTTTATATTTTTTGTATATTGGGAATAAATAATAGTTTATTAATTATTATTTAACGTTAATTTCAAATAAAAAAAAAATGTTTCGAGTAATTTAACGTGTTAGGAAAGTTTACTCTGCAAGTATACTAAATTCCCAGCTTCTAAGATTTAATAGGCCAGTATTTTAATATTGCACAACGCAATAAACTAAAATTCCATACACAATTTAACAACTTTTATATTTTCGTACCTACATTTTAATACTGACTAATATGAATCTATATTAGGTAAATACTTAAATTTTAATATTTTTATTACTGGCTAGCATGAATTTACGTCGAATAGGACCAATATTATAGAGATTGGTGGCGATCAATTATCAATAATTAAATTAAATAGATCGACCTAGTAACCCGATTTTAATTCGTTATTCTGTCTTTTTGATATCGATCAGTCCACTTTTCCCAATTTCATCCTCCAACTCCTATGAAGTAAATTAAATTAAAACAATATTAACGAAATAATAATGAACGTTTAATGTTGTATTTATATGAGACATTTTTTTAAATGTCAGCATAAAAAGGATCAATAATAATATTACGTCAACAATTTTTTGAACTCTTGAAACATGTTTATGTCTAATATTTTTTAAATAATTTTAGTAATAGTTTATTAATACTTTGTTGATACAGAGTTCTAGAGACGATCTTGTGAAGTGAATATAAGTGGATAAAATATTTTGATATCTAGTTTTGTTATACCAAATTGTTATGAAAATGAATAATATTCAGATTTCCACGACTTTGTTGATTATATTTTTATCAATATATATATTCGTATAATATAATATTTGGCCGATTCTGACTTTCACTTACATTTTTATATTTTTTATGACATTTGTGCAATAGCAATTTTCCGACTGCGATACCATACTCACTCGATTCCCAGATATCAAATAATTTTCTTGACGTTTGTTATTGACGACGATTCTCGGTCGTTCACCGCAATATATGTAGATATCCACTTCACTGGTATCAATAATTCGTATGATAGAATTTTGCAGTATGAGATTTCCTTGGTCCTGATTCTAATTATTATAACTGTAAACCATATAATTATTATATTTATTTTTTTTTATCAAATAAAGCCTCAGTGACTATTGCAATTGGCTGAATTGAAATAACAAACGTTTACACTTAAATTTGATTACATTGAGAACATATTATACAAATTACAAAAGATAAATTAAATTGGATCAAAAAATAAATGTTATCATGCATTTTATGTTGTCCGCGTAACAGAATGTTGGATATTCCAGCTTCTCGTCACTCTGTTTTGAATGGAAGGGGTTCATTTACGATGTGTTTGATCGCGAGGGGAACGCTGGGGAAGCAACTGGAGCATACAGGTCATCCATCTTCATCAGTGACTGGTGTGATAACTATAATAATTATCGTTTTTATTAATAATTGATTAAAATGTACTTTTATAAAATATGTTCTAGTAGCTTGGCTGCAGTCAGTCACGCAACGTGATTTAGAGTAAGTAATGTTCGCTGCCATTAGGTCCCGGATGGGAACCACCCGGGTTTATAGTGGCAAAACCTTACCACACATACACGTGTTGCTAACCTACCATTTCAATCGTATCAACCTTGACAACCGTTCCAACTCTACAAACCGTAATTACTACAATAAGTAATGGCTCAAATTCAATAATAAAAAAAAATGTCCTGGGTGGAGTTTATAATTTAAAACGTATTCTATGCTAAAATAACTATAATACACATGTTATGAAACAAGTACTAAAGTAGTCTTGTATGCCGATGATCTATTTAATGTAAGACACTCATTATTTCAAAACTTGAAAATTCTGGACGAATGGTAATTTATGAGTTACAAATTTAAAGTTAAAGGTAAAGTTTAGTATTTATAGTTTAGATGAGCGAAGTGGAGGGATATTGGGGAACCCCACAAAACGTTGTTTCACTACTCTGTTTATCTAAACTTTAAATACTTATAAATAATAAGCTACTTTTCCAAAATTTGATTTTCATACATCGGAATACTCCGAGTTATAATCTGCTATAATTAAATGTGTTTACCCCAGTTACGTAATAAACATAACTTTTCCAAAAAATTTGTTCTATAATGATTTAAAATTATTTAAAAAAAAAGTTAGTGTCTTAAATGAGTGTCTTGCGTTAAATGGATGACCCAGTAAATACCAGAACTGTGTAGCGATGTTAGTAAGACATTTTTGTCAAAAAAATTGACTAAACATACACCGCAGTGAACAATCAAATTGGATAACTTTCCAAAGACGATCGCGTTAATGTCAGAGTCACGTTTTAGCCTTTCCACAACGACAGCCGATAGACCAAACGAAGGAAAGTCAAACGATTATAGGAAGATAAAAGAGGCCGTGCGGACGGCATTTGATCCTGGTAGGGCGATACTGGAAATAAGAGAGCTCCGTTTTCTCGTAGTTAATAATAATAATTATGGTTATTATACGGTTATAAGTTAACTAGAATCTTTGTTACATTGATATAAATATTTGCGTAATTATTATGGAAAGACCTCCCATCGCTTTTAACGAATAAGTAATAACCCTATCATTATTACGTAAAATAAAAATAAAGGTTCTCTTTTATTTCGATTGTTTCTCAACCACGAACGAATGTGTTCACGAGGTCAACTTCGTCATGCAGTCATCGTCTGTACGCGTCCATCTTCATCGTATCACAGGATGTGTTATACATCATTACGACACTACCACCACAATTGTGACGACAATATAGGTTTTTCAGCACAACGGTTTTTTTCGGTTTGAGTTTAGAACAGTATATGGGATAAGTATTTTATGTGAATCACAAAAGTCACAGAGTTCTCCTTCGGCAACGAATTTCATCGACTTTTTCAACTGCGTAGACGTTTATTTCGTCACACAACGTTCTTTAACCGATTCCCAGAAAAAACAGCTAATGGCCGTTCTGTTTAAAATAAAAATATATATTGTTTGAAGCAACAAAAACAAATTACCGATAAGCAGTTTCAATTTTCTCAGTCTGGAAAATTAATTAATTTACACCTTTTATATTTTGTTTGTGTTAATATTATATTCCAGGATGAACCCGAATACTTGTGCAAGGGAGGTGTTGAGGCCAACGACCAAACATATTTAAAACAGAAATAAGGACCATTGGTCTCTGTAAACACTCTAGAATTTAGGAAAAATATCTACGTTTTGTGAACGTGGCTCGTGGCAAGACAAAGGGTAACTGGATATTCTTTAACAATATTAGTGACGTAGCAGCAGTTACGAGTAGGCATTAAAAAGTAATATCGATTTTGTAACGAAGAACCACCAGTACGAATTATTTATTTTATTATTACTATGTGCGAATATTATAATGTAACTTATTATTATTACTATTTTTATAATTATTTTTTAATACAAAATAAATAAATCAAATAAAAGATGTATCATAATGTAAACTACATTTAATATTCGTTTGGAATGAAAAAAAAACTCCGCCATCAAGACCGGCCGAAATCTAAGAAAAATAGCCATACCTCCTTTTTCTCGTCGTGTTATTTTTCACCAAAATTGGACAGCGGACTATGAATTATTAATGATTTTCTGCTGTTGCCGATTTCGTGACGGATGTATGAGGGCTTATTTTTTCAGCACAGGATCGGAGCCCGTCTGGAAATTAGACTTTCGAAGGGGAAATATTTCATATTTTCGTAACACAGACAGATATATATTACATTTCCTCGTCAGCTCAGACCTAACGACTTATTCAATTCAGACACGAGCACGTGATATTTTTGAAAACTGACGTGTCTAACAAGTTGCAATTAATTTTAAATTCAAACGAATAAATTATATTGTCCGGACGATACGATGTTCGGTTAAAACGAACTTAGTTGTTGTGTATATATAACGTATAAAAGTTAATTTGTTGTTTAAATTTTAACAGCTAGTTTGCAAATGAAATATTGAAACATAAACAAATCACATTATTTTATAAACGTACATACTTTATGTTACGAATGATTTATGTACCTTAAAAATGGATTTAAAAAAAGAAAATAGGAATATTTGATTTGAATCAGACCTATATTTTCTGTACTGTTTAATTGATTTTTAATTGTACGTAACCAATATTGTTGTACACTTCATAAATTCATAAGTCAATTGTAAATATATTTTTTCATACCAATTGATAATTTGTTACCTACTATCATCATAATATGGTGTGTGTTCCAAAATAAGTAAAACGATTCATAACTACATACTATTAAGTATTAAGTACTAATAACTTATAAGTTATAAGTAATCAGGTGATATCTTTTCAATATTTACTAAAATTATGATTATATTGTTATATACCTTATATACCAATTAATTGCTGAAATTTGTAAATATTTAACTGAATATTTAATTTCCAACGCTTTCTATTGGGTGAAAATAATTATTATCGTTTGGATATTGGAATATAGCTTAAGATAAAAAAAAATGCATAATTATATGTATGTATATATGTATAATGTATATACTATACAAATTTGAAGCACAGTGAACTAGAAATATGTCGTGTAAGGGTAGGTAGGTTTCAATAAACTTTGTTCCTAGAAATGTGTTAATTCAATTATATTTTGAATTTATAATAGGTATTATGCAAATTTGCACAGATCCAATTACATCGTTGAAGATAAAGGTACATTTTTTCGATTTTTTAGCTTTTATTTTTGAATAGAGACATTTTAGTTTATGAGCGTCTTGACATATCGAATTAGAGTAGTTTTTAATGATTAATTGAAAGATCATCCTATTAGATTTTAAGTTTTCTAATTAAATCAACATAGATAATGCTACTATTTGATGATAATGTGGGACCCGTATCACGTCTGGCTTTGACACTGAGTTCTGATTTTCGTTTAAGTTAGGTTTGGATAATGTTTGATAATAACACTGAAAAGGATGCTTACCAATGAATACGTCAAATTCTCTGTTTTAAATAGATAAGAGCTCTTTATCTGAAGTTGTGAGTTTCCAGGATTATATTACTGTAACATAGTTTTATGACCAGGTCTGTGGTAATTTGAATAATATTATTGTTGGAGTTTGACAAAAATACAATAAAATTACTATAATAGTTAACGATTACATAATTTGATAATGAGAAAACTATTCCAATATATTATATATAAGTGTACCTATGTATATATTACTTATGTAATTTTACGTAATATGTTCTATTTTTCAATTTATGTTTGTATCTTTGCAATTCTCACGAGTTGATTTGGATAATATGTACATTAATTATTTCAAGTTCAAAGTTGTGCTGTTAGTACTTAATCATTTTTATGGCCCATCACAGCTTATCAGTATCAAAAAAATCCTTATTTTGGCATTGTTTTTTTTACTGAAATCGATATATTATCTTTTCAGTTTCTTTACATCGGACGATTTCATTTGGCATGTATTTCTGACATTATTTACCACTATTTCTTTTATGGTCTAACCGGTCATCGTTACATGTTGCAAGTTGGTACTGCATTGTCCCAAAGTTTGGACTTTGTGATTTGTAGAAACAAAGAATAGTAGATTAATAAGCAGTTGACGATACAACAGACAACAGTAATAACCATACTGCTGCCATATTTTTTCGATATGATGTATTATGACGCCTGTGTAGTTGTGGATGAGTGACACCGTTACAAAACATTAAAATAAATATATGATAAGGAATAACATGCTTACACGTATACTCATTTTATCACTATATAGGAGACACACCGTGAAAAGTTCAATAGTTCAGGGACAACATAAATAAACACTTTAAAAAGTCTCCGGATGACTCGTGGGTCTTTCGCAATACTGTACGTAATATACAATTCAGTTTGTGTTCTAATAAAATAATACATTAACTAAAATGTATTCTTTGAACTATCATCTCTTAAGCGCTCTAGCTACGACAAAAATTATAAATCAAAGAAAATTGAAAACCCTCACGTCTTTTCATCCTAAATTATATCCTCTGGGATCTTTGGTATATTATTTCACCACAAACTGATTTAAATTGTTTCTTACCGAAAGGAATATATGTAAGTAATTACACTTTTTTTCTTTTATAAACACATCGAAATGTGTAGAGACGTAATATTTTGTTCGTATAGTATTTTCAGTGGTAATTAAGCTCAAGACATTTCTTGACACGCGATAAGTAGTCATAAACTACATGTTATGTTAATGCTGTTAAATGCCACGATACCTTATATCCACCGACTTAACGTTTAATGCACACATTACCGTGATTTAAGGTGAGGTGGTGAAGACGATGGGCTTTTAAAATGCAATACCGTTGTGAGTTCGGTAATCCCATTTGTCTTGAAAGTATAAATAAATCTATCGTATGTTCATAAAATCTTTTGTTGAATATGTTATTCCATACAATCCAGCTCCAGTTGTAAGTAAGTTTGAAATAATAAATTGGATTTCTTTTACTTTTTTTTTTGTTAAAACGGTTCTCTTGATCAAATAAATGTAACAAGCCGTTTCAAATAACCATTGTAATTCGTAAATTGTAGTGAAAGTAGTTGGCCGTCCATTAGAAGTCATATGTTTTAAAATATATGCAAAAATATTTAATGTCGGAGGTAAACGCGATAATAGTCAGAATGTGACAGTTCCTGGCGGGCATAAAGTTGTGAAGTATCTGACGTATTTATAATAATAATTATGAGTCTCACGCCTAAAATTATTTTTAATGCACCCATTTTTCATCACTCCTTATGTATAAAATGTATGTAGATATACGCCACTAATACCATGTTTATGATGTGAGGACAAAGATTGGTGATTACTACTGATTAGTATGTAGGTACTAATAGTACAGTATAGATCCTACCTTAAGAATGCTTAAGATACAAACACATCTGAATCACGAGAAGGCTATGCCTACGACTTACTGACGATTTAAATATCTAATAAAAACTACGGAGCATGGGTGATAAATGGTAGTACTAAAAAAGTACTTTACAAACTATTAGCAGTATAAATTTTTATTGTTCTCAGTAAGTTTGTTTTTTTCTCCGCGGTAATCACACCATTATTCAGCGAGGAATGTCCATCTCAGAAGACATTGATGTTATCTATTACACATCACAGTGTGATTACACAATCGTCGTTGTCCACCTATTTGCCTCTTACACAAAATGATTTACCGTTTTTTAATATTACAGGGACATTGCACACTAAAAATCGGTTCACCACTTACTCGAAAATATTTATCTTATACACACCAGTTTTTTTTTAATATTTACGGAAATTTATTTTTTCATAAATTTTTAGTGTGAGGAGAATTTGACAATATTTATAAAATTATATTTTTTGATAAACGGATCAAAATGTCTCCAAGGAAAAAAATAGATCAAAATGTACCCGGAGGACAATTTGATCCACTCATATAATTACACTTTTTCGAAATGTCAGCCAAGAAAAAACGGATCAAAACGTCTTCAATGATAAAAATGTCCCCTGATGACAATTTGATTCGCTGGGGACAATTTGATCCTCTTAGGGACATTTTGATCTGCGGTTCAAAATGTCACCTTACCCAAATGTTAGTATTACTCATTCATTAAATTTGAATGAGCGACCTATTATTCATTTAACGTCCTAACCTATCACTATTTGTGCTGACGAATGACTTTGATACTTAAGCCAAAAAAATATTATGTATGTATATATTCTACATAATATTGTTGTTACACTATTGCAAAGTTTTGTATCTTCCTATTTGACTAGTTAATTTCACAAATAAAATAATATGCTTTTTAACTCGCATATTTTATTTTAGTTACTTTTTAAGATATTACTTAATGGAATAATATTAAGAGCTTATTCAAACACAGAAATAATAAAATAAGTTTTATTTTTAATAAGTAAGCAAAATATATACATTATTATTCTTGAATTTTAATGAATTTTATTCAAATCTTCTAATATGATATTTTAAATAAACCAAAAAAATATATTTTAATGTACCTATATAGTTACGGAGTACATTGTAGTATTGTATAGGTCTAAAAATGTGTAATTAGTATTGTCTTATTTTAATTAACTAAAACAACACCCATCACTAAACGGCAATATCACTATTATATAACTTGTTATCATCTGACAACAATTGTAATATTTTTATTCCGGTAATGACAACTGTAAACTCAAAGAAGTTACAATGTTGCCCTTAAAAAATGCAAAAGCTTCCAAACAACAAAAAAAAAAATGTGTAACGGTTTGATGTATATAGTTACACGTTATATTTATATATATATTATATATATATCTACTATATTTGCCCAAAGTTTGCGATTCTCGTTTGTATTACGTCAAAATTGCAGTCTTGATAAGATCCGGAGAGCAGGCGACATTCTGCACACAAGAACTTTTACTGATTCACATCTTGGCAAATTAGGATAATTCATATGCAACCCAGTTTTGTCGGTGCAGTTTATCAGCACTGAAACTTCCAACGATAGGCCTTCTCGTTAAGCCCGCGAAATATTTACGCGCATTCCTTCTAGCGAATCACACGCACTACGACTAAATAAATAAAACGTGTCCAACGGAAATGTAATCACCTCTTTTATACCTTAGATTACATTAAGTAAATACACTGCTTCGCAGGGATAAGTTTTTCGTTCTACCGATCGCTGTCATACAAGTTTGTCGCATGTACAGGGTCTGTATAGGACGTAAAATCTTACAATAGTTGAGGAACTAAGAGTAAGGTACCGTCGTCGTTAAGTTGAAGTCTCCGCGGGAATTGTTGACGACGATAATGGATGTCCTCAGTTTGTTTGTTAAAATTAGTTTCACGGGGGATAAGACTCGGAAGGCTACAAACACAACACCATAATAAAATCAAATTTTCACCATTAAAAGTAGACAGATTTTTCTGAGCAATATCGTTTTCCTTTTTTCATAAGATCGTGATGTCGGAAAATAATATTGCACATTGACAAATTTCTCTTTTTTAATGATAAAAATGTGTTTTTTTACTACCTTTCATTGCTGTTATAGGCTTCTCTATTATTTCTCTCACGAAAAAGTTTTTCTTATATTTGATCTCGAATTTAATGCAAAAACCAACAATGGTTTTGATATGGAACCAAATATAAGTTAAATTAAATTAATGTCCAAAAAAATATTAAGATTTTAAATAAAAAGCAACAACTCTTTCGCGTCGTCTTTGCCATACTCTATGGAGATACTTATGATTATATTATAGTTGTATCAAAATGTCATTATAATGATATTGGCTATACGATATCGTGGCTGCGAAGCCGTATCTCACGACGGGATTTAGCTACAGCCGGTTCTCCGTGGCCCGGGACCCGGGTTATAGTTGCGGCGCCGCTCACAGCATCGTGGTTATATAATGGTGTGTGCAGGCACGGGGTGGTGATCCGACCGAAGACTGATAGACGAAATTAAATAAGATAAAAGAAAAAATATATATACAGACGGATACAAAGACGAGGAAAAATACGAATAATTCTCCGCGTCCGGGTGTTTCCGGTCTGCGGAGTAACGGAAAAGGATGTTGCCAATCGGTTTGACACGTATATGCGCACGCACGCACACGCGCTCGTGAGTTACTCGAGTTTGACAAATTGGCTTTGCACCGACGACGACGACGACGACGACTGGAGCGGTGGGCGCGTGTGTCTGGGCCTCACATCTTCACCCTGCACTCACACCGTGCAGCTTACACCCACACCCACACACACACACACACCCACACACCTCCGCCCGAAGACAATCGCGTATAACACACGTGAAAACATGACAGCGCGCCGCCGTCGACTTACATCACGTAAAACCACCCGTCGTGCGAGCGTAACGTCTCAGTCAATCAGTGTGCGAAAGCCGATACGATGACGGATGGAGACGATCGGAAAAACGCGAACCGATGACGACGGCGGCGGCGGCAGCACCCTTCGTGTTGTGGTAACGCCGTATACCACGTGGGCATCGCTGCTGGAAAATCGTAATTATTATTACCATCTCGTTTGACGGTCGAGACGGCGTAAAATGTTTGGGTTTACCTGTCTCACGAGTGGTACATAATATTATATATAGCGCCAAGGACCGCACAGCTGCTGTGGGGCACACGGGGTTATGACGATTATTGGAATATTGACGGAGAGATATTTGGAAGAAAATGTTTTTTTAGTTGTAAATGATTTTTTTTCTTTTTGAATTAAGGTCATCGTGAAATAATAAATGTATATATATATACCGTGATTAAGAACACGAGTTATTGAATTGGCTGTTGTCATATTATGTAGTTTTCACTGTGGTTTTCCAATCATACGTTTTTATTGGTTCCATTAGAAGTTATTGTAAGTAACTGTGACATATTATGCACCGTGAAATGATAAAAGTATATAAGACTAAAATTATACTGTTTATTATAGACAACTACTATAGCGTATACGCTAGCAGTATTATCATGAGTTTTTTCTTTTAGCTTTTAAGCGTCTGTTTTTTCTATAATTGTGTATTTGAATATGTTACCTAATCGTTACTCCCACCGACTAAGTGTGACTAAAATACTAATAAACTGTATCAACAGGTGAACCAAAATAATAATCATGTCAGCATTGAATATAATATAAGTATTTTAAATATTTAGTAGAAAGTAGAGTAATCATTAATAATAATTTTTTTTTGTACATAAAAGTGTATTGTGTAAAATACTTTTTATTTCATTTTCGAGTTTATAAAAGTAATCCGGATAGTGTATTCAAATTTTTTTTTCCCCATACAATTTTCGAAATTATTTTAATTATTTAAAAGTTTGCAACAAAAACATCACTTTATATAACTGTATAATTTGTACTAGAAGTTTTTATATTTTTCTGTATTTTTTTTAATAACTCTGAAATGGTGTATAATATTTTACAAAATTAGTTTTAAACAATGAAGGATTATTATATTAATAATTTGAGTTTCATTAATTTTTATTTACGCGTTCATTTTTTGATCTTAAGTTTGTTTTAATTTTATTTTGTCTATGAAATTAAGATTAATTTTCTATCACCCAGACAGACATGAAATCGTAACCAAATTAAATTATAATCGTCTTAATTGTTTAAATAATTATAAAATAATTACTAACTTTTATATTATGTTATTTTTACAAACAATTTTTATTTTTAGTAATCTACACTAAAAAAATAATCGTTTTCCATTATTATATAGGAATCCAATGTACTCCGTTTTTTATTAGATTGCTGTAAGGCGATCAGTTTGAATTGAATGATAAATTATTGTATACTATGAATAAACGATAATGAGCGGATATCAGTCAGTCTACATTTCTAAGGATAGGTATTTTATAAAAACAATATTATTGTAACAATATTTGATATCATATTATAAGCTATTATTAAATAGTACTAGGGAAATGACTATGAAATGAATTACATCGGAATTACAAATGTCCACGAAAAAATAATGAAAATACGAGCGTGCATTAGATGAGACAAACCGTATCATATAGTGATTCATTAAGTTGGGGATGAAAAGAAAATACATGATTAAAATCACGGATTAGATAGTGTACGCATTCCGGATTATCTTTAAGTCCTCTGATTGATAAGATCGACTAGAGATAGCTGGCGCATTTAGAGACACTTTTTAACGGTAAAAATACCAAGATTCTAAGACAAGAACGAGGAAAGAGCTGACAATTATACCGAATCATATCGCTAAATATTAAGGGACTGATTGATCCATTTAAGTTGGCAAAGTACATTAAAATCGAATTGCACATTTATCAAATTCAAATGTGGGAAATACACGTGGGAAATATTATCAAAAATGCCGACCTTTTCATTTCCCTCGATGCGTCTATGACCCAGCTGTTCCCAAAGGATATGAATAATGAAACCAGATTGAGCAAACATGTATAAAAAAACTTTAGTTAAACAATAAAAAAAAAAAAATGTTTAACGACGTCCAAACCTTCGAAAACTACAATGATTGTATATTGTATAGCATGTAAAATAAAAAATACACTACCTTAACGTTATGATCAACTTTGTTTAAAATGGTACCTATCATAGTTTTCATTTAATGCAATTGCCATTTTTTAAGTCATAAGTTCAAATAACCAACTCCCTCAGTACCTTATACTTTATAGCCAAATAAAATATATTTTATAAAAACATTGTTTCATATTTTTATACGGATCACTTTTATGAAAAATAATATTATTATTTTACCGATACTACGAAAATAATATTACACTCGAATATTGTTCCAAGATTGGAAATATAATATGATCATCGTTACAAGTTTAAATATTATGTTTTTATTTCATGACGAGATAGTACTTCGTATTAGGACAGAACATAAGTTATACAAAATATAACAATATATCATAGATACTATTATTTAAATCAACACTTTGTTCCAAGAGGCCATGTATAATTTCTAAGGCTCGTGATAAACCGGTAGACACCCATAACCCATTTATACATTTAATCATATCGTTTTTCAGATAAACCGTGACAAATGACTACGTTATAAAGTTAATATTTGTATGAGTGGGTATAGCAAAAAAAAATATGCATAGAACATTTTTTTTTTTTTTATTAATATATTGTATTCAATTTAAAAATTACATGTCAAATTAATTTTAAAAAAAGCTTTCATAAAATTAAACTGATTGTACAACATGTTATTATCATGATTAGTTTTGTTTGAAAAAAATTACTATAACGTTTTTAATTTAAAAATAATATAATGTATATTTTTAATAGTATACGGTTTTGGTTAGTTTTGTTAACATGTTGAACTCTAATATTAATTCAAAGTTTCTAATTTTAAATTTAAGTTTCCTCTTATCGAGTGTAGAAGTAACATGAATTATATATAGAAAATAATCAACTGTATAGTTTTAAGCTTCTATAATAAATACAATTTGGTTTATCTATACGAGCTTATAAAGTTTGTGTACAGAACAAAAGTTTATCGACGTAGTAGAGTTGAAAAAAGATTTTTTAAAAACCACAATATTTCAAGTTTTCGATAAATTGTTATGATAACCTTGTTGTTTTTAAGTAAACTAATATATATTTAAACTGATGATTTTGAGTTTTGTTTGATCTGTGAGTCAGGCGGAATGCTGTATTGGTTAGGTGCATAAAAATGCATAAAAATGTTCTGCTTTGAGCATACCGAGATATATACATAGTGAACACATCAATAGTATAAATAATTCAAATTTTGAGTCAATGTTAAATTTATTTTATTAAAAAATGTTAACGTGTTACATACATTGTTGAAAGAATTGTACATTTTGAACATTTAATTGTGTTGTATTGTTGGTGCTTTGACAAATTTCAATTTTATTATGTTAAGGTATATAGGTTTCTAATAAGGATATAGCCAGATGGTAAGTAGTATTTTACATAGTAGGCAATATAATTAGGTAAGTAATAATTATTATGAATAGGATAAACAGAGAAAAATGTTAGTAAATATGGTTTATAATATTACGAGTATAATGACGCGTACAGTATTTAGTAATATAAATGTATACTTAAAGTACAAGTGGATCATGTGTGTTAAATATTCTGATGCCAAAATTACAATTATATTAATTATAATATATTTATAAAAGTAAAGTTACATAATATGCCTATTTAAATATTTAATAGGTATGCAAAGTATTCATCGATATTAATAAGACGGCGTGCATATGTGACGTATAATAATTGAAACAATTTCTTATCATATAAGTATATAACTGACATAAGTTTAGAACACCTTAATATACTGTTACCCGTTGTATTCATCCATCGTTAGTTATCAGTACATAGTTACGATTGTTTGTATTAAAATTTTATACCGGTTCCATTCAAACTAAATTCATAATAATCCGAATCAAAAAATTTAATATTTTAATATACATTCATACTAGCCAATATAAAAATATAGGTAAGTACCAAAACGTAAATGTTATCAAAATATCTTCTAATATTGTATAATATGGAATTATATTATATTGATTTGTATTAAAATACGTTTTAAAACCGGTAATTTATTGACACGATCGCAGATAGAGCTTTCCTAACTTGATTATTGTACAGGTAATTAATCGAAAACGAATCAGTAAAATGATACGTCATCAGTCATCACGATAAGAAATAATTTAGATATTAAATTTACAATTGTAAAAATAATGTGTAAAATAGCAGTAGACCGAACAGATCGTTGTAACCTAATTCCATAGGTGGGTAATAAGTACTCATTATGATGAGAATATTGTTAACACTATAATGTAGGGTGAATGAAGTTTGGAAAATGATATGTTATCGTTCGTATTTCTATTACTTATTTTATTATTGATGGTTTTGTGTTATCGCTAACTTGCGGCGTGTAATTACAAACCAATTATACCAGTTATACCAAACTGGCTACGACCTTAGCGATGGCGAAAGCATCCCTTCTCCGATGACGGTGTCCTCATCGCCAATTATAAATTTAAGGGGATTCGATCCACTCTTCTGTATTATGTCGGCGCGAAATAAATGTTAATTTACGGTTGTTATTATAGTCGAGTGAAGTTAACTTCAAAAATCCCTTTGAAAATCATGCACTCCCAATACCGCAATGATCAACGTTAGACGTTTTTTGGGTGTTTTCGGTCACAGCTCACTTAACGTTTGCACGTCTTGCGATGGGCTGAAAAAGATTTCCCTATAAATAATACACTCGTGTGGAGTAAAAAAAAATAAAAGGTGAACAAGTGGGTACCACTCTGCTATGCAGTAGTTATCAAGCATGTCGTTATTTGGATGTATTATATTATTTGAGTTGAATGATAAACCATAGCATTCGAAAAATAATTCTGACCACAGACGTCTTGCCATCCTGAAATATAGTTGTATATTATTAACATATTTATGTAAATGTTACAGTTAAAAAAAAATTAATTAACATCCAAAATATCTCATGGTTATAAATAGTATAACTTTCAGGTGAAATTTTTTTTTTATGTAGGTAGAACAACTTTTTTGGAATCTTCGATTACATTTTCTAATGTTAACTATGAAAAGAAAAACTTTTATGAATTTTCAACTGAAAAATAGTTTAGAAAATTCGAATAATTTCTCAAGGCTATAATTAGCTCAAAAGAGTCGAAATGATTCGAAAATGTTACCATTTATGGGAAATGCTAATATAAATATTTTATGGAAATTTCAAGAATCTTCGTTTACTAGTTTTTGAGTTATACCACAAAATATGTTGATGACAGGCAGAAAAAATACACAACATTGTAAATACAATACATTCGTTCGCTGCGCTCAGAATCTATAATGCATTGATGTGAAACTTTAGTTTTTCATCCGCGTAAAACGAATGCCAGACATCTCCTCAGGTTATAATATTCATACAACTAGGATAAATATTACAATACGCAAATTACCAGTAACGTAAAATATACTTCAAAAAGAATACATTAACATATTATATCCGTTCGATAACGCCCCAACACGCAAACCCGTCAACTGTTAATTGCTTTCAAGTGAAAGTTAAGAATTAAGATTAACAATGGCGATGCTCGACGTAATTTAATACTACGCCTACTACTTAAATAACTCCATGGCCGTGCATAATTTTTGAACATATTTTTATCATACTTTTCTGACGAAATTTTGAATGCTGAATATCACTATCTGCAGCTTTAATACAGCTATGACTGAATAAGTTTCGAAATATCACGGAATCTAATTTAATCAAACTATGTTATTATATTATTTCTGCATATTGCTTATTGCTTAGTAATTTTTTACAGCGTCAGCTCGATAGACCGGCAAGTGCAGAGAAAATGTTTTTTTTTTAATTTCCCGAACATAACTATTTTTTTTATATTTTTCATCGTTATTTTCTTTTACTCATTTCGCTATTGTCAAACAATATTAAAATAAGGTTTCTTTTGCTGATTATTACTTTTTTATTGTATTTGTTTGTAGATTTTCATACTTTTAAAATATTTCAAACAAATTGTTTTCGCGAGATAAAAAAAATAAAATCTATAACATTTTATAGTAATATGCAATTTATACGTCGTAGTAATCAGCAATTACCATTTGTGATGAAAGAAATCTTAAATATTATTTAGAATATAGTTTGTGTCAGAAATCATGTCCATAAAATATAATAAATATCTGTTCGAGATATTATTAATCATTCGACTGGATAACTATTTCAGCTGTCCTTTTGAGATTCTTCAATCGTACGTGTCGTGAATTAACCGAGTCGTGTGCCATACACCTCCGAGCATAGATACGGTGAACATCGTCTATAAGGTTTTGTGCACAAAAATGTAGTGGAAAAAAAGCAAATTCCACGACTTCATGGCTTAGCTATGATCGGTGTGTGTAATAAAAATGTGTACATCACTCACTTATCAACTCACCTGATTTTTGATAAAATCATTTTTACAAATTAATAAAAAAGGTAATAATTTTATTATCACTCTTATCTTTTTCTACTTGTCATGTAAAACGAAAAGGACCGTAAATACGCCACTGGTATACATAGATACAAATTTTGTTTTTGTCGATCTTCGATCACACAGTTTGAAATTGAATAGAATACTTGAGCTTAACGACACTCTGCTAGTGTCTCATTGTTTTGTTAACCGACGAGTTAACATACTTGTGACCCCGTCCAGAGATGAGCAGCCATCAGACTGAAAACATTACATGCGATTAGCACTTTAAAATCACTCGCAATCATATCGAATGTTTTACAGAATAATTGAAAAGCAGCACGGTTTAAAATTTCAATACATACAAAACATAATAATTTGTCATGATTCGAGTTAACATGAGTCATTTGGCAATCGCGCGGAATATATTATTTGATGTAACTTCTGTCGGACTACATAATAATATGAATAATTGTTAATCGCTTACCGCATTACGCGAAATACATTTACACGCAGTTAAATTCTGTCGATATAATATCACCAGAGTTCTTAACCAGATGACAGATGCAATGCATGTTTATGGTGTATCATATAATATTATACTATTATGTGAGTTTTGTTATCCTGATAATTCAATTTGTCCGCCACGTGGCCTGTTATACAATGCATGTTATCATCAATTATTGTTATCCACGAGCAATAATTCAATGGTCTTGTATTTATCGACCGCATCATAATCAAAATTGCGGTATCCATCGTACAAGTCGATTTTAGGTATACACCTACCGATTAAAACTAAATCAAAACATGATGTCTATTAGATGGTTGAATTAAAAACTGAAATAGTAAAATATTGCCATTATTATTATATAATATCGGTCTTGGGCTTAACAACCGTAAAGAAACCAATGAAAGAATAAAAATATTATTAATAGTTTGTTTCAAAAAGAAAAACCGTATAATAATATTGTATACTGTATAATTGCAATATTTTTGTGTAAACACTCTTCTAGAGTACGTTATGAGTAGTCATAAAGAATTTATAACTCATGACGTTGTGTTTCAATTCTATCCTTATTTTTTAATTTAAATTATATAATAATTTTATGTTTATGTACCTACGCTCGTCATTTGATGATGCATTTCGCTAACTAGTTTCTACACTTGAGTTATTACACTTAAGTTATTATGACCTTAGTAACTTAATATCTTGTAAACTACAACAAACCATTACTCTATAGACTGTTTGTAAACAGTTCTGAAAACTGAGCTGTGTTCGGTCAACCGTAAAACTTGTGGCCTGCAGATTTCGTTTCACATTTCATTTGAGTTTTAAACAAACAAATCTTCTCATCAGCATTCAAGAAATTATGTACCATTGTCAGACGTCCCTAAACGGGCCGCAAATGTTTAAGTCGAACACACCCGGTGAAAAGAAAAATACAGTGTCAAAAGAAAAATAAGCATTAGTAATGTATATGTACGTTTTTCGTTTTCATTGAACACTCATTGGTGCAAAGAACGTAGCGTGAAAAATATGTATTAAACGTGTATTAATGTATTCACATAGAAATTGCATATCTTTGACCAATCGTTCTTAAACAGAACGCTGGTATTATAAAATATAATAATACAGAAAATAATTTGTACCCAGTCTCAGGCTTCCCGGTAAAACTATTTTCCCGCCTTGAGGTGTTTACCACGACGATAATCTTTTGTAAAAAAAAAAAAGTAAAAATCAAATACTATAGCATTATGCGTATTAGAAATAACATATTTTTTACCTTTTATTTCGGATGTGTGAGCGAATATAAACAATTGAATACCTTATTACTATACCTACCTTATTTTGACGGTTCATCGAAACACAACATACAAACTTGATTTTCTTAGTCATCGAATTTCCCAGTAACGTACTTTTTATATTATAATATGAGTAATTACGTCATAATAAACCTACTTTAACGACCATCTACGTCCACTTGCAGCTGCTCTAACGGACTTAACCTTGTCCCCATCTAACAGTCACTGTTTGGTCCACTCGAAGTATATGTTCTGGCGTTTTTTAATGCAATACAATAGTTATCAATTAAATATGTATGTGTGTTTTTACAATGGGGCAGTAGGCCAAAACACGTTGCACTAAAGCGTGAGATTCGGAATACAGTCGGTCGGCACTCTGACTGGTCGATGGTAGCGAATAAAAAGCTGCAAGACGGGGCCACGTCTGAGAAAAGGTGACGCGTACGGCGGCTCGCGCGCTCCGCGCCGGAGCCCTGGTCCGCACGCCAGCCACGTTTGACGTCGGTGTCGTGTTCTGTTCCTGACCCGGCGGGCGCCCCCCCACCATTTCCGTCACAGAACACGGGACCGGTCGCATCGCTTACGGCTACTCGCGGACCTACGACGACGGAGCACCGTGGGCGTGGCTTCGAGAGCAGCAGCAACAAATGACCGCGGGCAATGGCCAATCGAAGACAATGCCTCCTACGATTACACACCGCCGCAGAGCAGGCGAGACTAAGGTACCATAAGACGTATATGAGAGCATGTGCGTCCGCCATTATGGTTTAAATATATTACGCGGCATAGACACCGGATGATGACAAAATATATGTTTATAAAGATATGTTAATATCTTGTTAACATAATAATATGTCAGATATCCAAATTTGATGTGTGTAATTTGTTCAGAAGTATGTAGGCACATTAGGGATATGAGGTCCGTTACATTAGCACCACCAAATTTGAAATTCCAAAAAAAAATTATACCAACGATTGTTATTCCATTTGTACACATTTGTAATCCTAGTATAAACATTTTTACACCCCCCTAAATGCCCCAAAAAACCAAATTTACCTAGGTGGTGCTAATGTAACGTTACGCCAGCACCCCACTTTTTGTACAATCGACTTCTGGACTCCGAAATGGTACCAACGATTGTTATTCCATTTGTACACATTTGTAATCCTAATATAAACATTTTTACACCCCCCTAAATGCCCCAAAAAACCAAATTTACCTAGGTGGTGCTAATGTAACGTTACGCCAGCAACCCACTTTTTGTACAATCGACTTCTGGACTCCGAAATGGTACCAACGATTGTTATTCCATTTGTACACATTTGTAATCCTGGTATAAACATTTTTACACCCCCCTAAATGCCCCAAAAAACCAAATTTACCTAGATGGTGCTAATGTAACGTTATGCCAGCACCCCACTTTTTGTACAATCGAATTATCAGCTTCAAACTGGTACCAACGATTGTTATTCCATTTGTACACATTTGTAATCCTAATATAAACATTTGTACACCACCCCTGCAAATACCCAAAAAAACGAAATTTCCGTGGTGGTGCTAATGTAACGTTACACCAGCACCACACTTTTTGTACAATCGAATTATCAGCCTCAAACTGGTACCAACGATTGTTATTCCATTTGTTCACATGGTTGTCCATATTATGAAATTTATAATACAAAATATCGATTTTGGTTTTTTTGTGTAACTCTTAAACAAATGACTGTATGTACATGCAATTTTGACTGAATGTTTATATTAGCTTTATTAGCTAAGTTTTTCCACCTTTATTAAAAAAAAAAATTCTAGAAGAAAGTCAAATTAAATTTTTATGAGCGTTTGAATTTCATATTTTTACAACATTTGATATTCGCTCGATTTTTCATGTAACGATTTTCATATTTTGTAGGTAGTAATTAAAAAATGAATGACTGTAGATACTTGAAAATTTTACTGAATGTTTATATTAGCCTTTTCTATACACCATTCAATTTTTAAAATAATTTGACTTTTTTTGAGCTGTTTACGGACATTGTCAGTTTTCAATATTTTTAGTTATTTTTTTCTATAAATACCAATTAAATTTTATTTGTTGGGCGAAAAAGCTTGAAAATTTAATACAAGACTCCTGATATATTGTTTTAATAGCAATTGTAAAATATTAAGAATACATATGCACACATTTTTTTTATAAGCATTTGAAGTTCAAATGTTGACAACATTTATCAAAATATCAAAAATTATCAATCACCTAACCGTACATCAGGGAGCTTCCTATACTAGTATAGTATTTTGATTGGTAGGAAGTATACAATGTACTTAATGTATAATTGAAATAAAGTTTTAAATTTTTTTTTTTTAACTAATAAGTTTAAAATAAATACATAATTAATAATAATACTATTAAACAAATAAGTAATAGTTTTTTTTATATATATTTGAATTTTTAAATGTACAATATTGTATAATAAATATTAGTTATTATTATTTATATATGAATTTCAATCTATTTATAATTTGTCCATTTCTGTTTAATTAATTTCTTTACAGTCTTTACAGTCTTATAGTTCTGTTTTGAACTTAATTTTTGATGTGTCAATTTTCAATTTTGGGAAGTGGGAACCAATTCACATTCAGTCGATTTTATTTGTACTTGAAAAAAAGTTAACTAAAAACCTTAAAGTAAACAATAATCATAATGCGGACTCTTACTATAATTATTTCTGAAAAATCCATTTATAAACTATTTTTTCTCATTAAATAATTATAAGATAAATTTAATAACTTGAGTATTATCATTATATCATATAACTTTATATATTTAGCTAACAAAAATATAATATGCCTAAAAAGTAAAAAATTTCGTATAATTTACCTTCTTTCATAAGTTCTCGAGCTTCGTTACGAACAAATACTGAAGGATCTATTCCAGATTTCAGCATAGCATTAATTAATAGCATAATTTTTGTTATTTTTTCTTTAAATTTATTAAATATTTATAAATTATAATATTATATTAATTAATATATAAATTATAATATTATATTAATTAATAATAATATATCAAATATGGTTATTTCATGTGCTGCATTAGGTTGTACTAATAGGCAATTTAAAGGCAACAATATACAATGTCATCGGTTGGTAATTTACTTTAAATAACATTTATACATTTCTAACATTTAATAAACAACGATTATAGATTTCCATTAAAACGTACCGATGTTTTACAAAAATATATTAAATTCTAGAATTCCTTTTTCCAAGGGTTTTAAGCCCAATCAACTCTGGTAACATAAATACAATTAAAGCAGTATTTGATCAAACAATTGAATATTTAAAAAACTAAAAATCAATGAAATACCTATAGTATCTAGTGGTAGAAAAATGTTTGCTATTGGCTTTATAATAACTATAAAAAGTACCTTGTGTGTATCGTACCAGTTACTTAATAAGTCACAAAGTCCATTGAAATTTGTCCTTACCTACAAAATTTCTCAAGACCACTTGGAGCTTTTTTTTGGTTGTGTACGAGCTAGAGGGGGCTCTAACAACAATCCTAACTCAGTTCAGTTTAAGAATACTCTGAGACAGTTATTGTTCATAAAAAATATCACTGTTGAAAGTGGCAATTGTTCCAACTTATATTTTCCAGAAGGAGATATTATAGAATTCCGCTCAGAAAAGCGTAGCTTAATTGAACCAGCCAACACTGTAAATGAGAGTGAACTGGAAATGTATTTGTGTCAGTTGGACAGTACTAATTTAGGACATTTTGTCAAGGATATTTTAGATTACATTGGTGGATATATTGTAAGAGGTATACTTAATAAAATTGTTTGTCCGGAATGCTTTAATTTACTAATTAAAAACAATTTTGATCATAAATATGGTCATTCAAATTTTACAACATTTGTAAGTAGGGGTAAATTAATAAACATTTCTTATGCAGTTTCATTAATTATACAGCAACTAGAAAAGTCATTCCAGGTTATAATTGTAAAAGAACAAAAACTCCATAATAGATCAAAATTACTTATTATCGAAAGCGCTAGAAAAAGTATTTTATGTAAAAGTAAACATTTTTATTTCCCTAATTCTCATTCTACTAATGTAGATTTTGGATCACCTACACACGAATATAACCTCTTTACATTAATATCACAAAAATTTATAAATATTAGAATGCCACACTACGAAAAGCAATATAATATGAAAGAAGTTTTTAAAAATAAGACATCTGTCAGACAAAAACTGACAAAAATAATTCTTTTTAATAATATGTAAGTATTTAATGTAAGTTTAATAAATAAAAGTAATTATTTTTTATTTTGTTTGTTCTAATAAGCACTCCCAAGTCCTTACAATCTAAACAAAATTATAATAACATTATAATATTACTCTAAAGTATAGACGCGACGTCTAACTGCGAAATACAAGCACAGATTATATGAAATATTGAAATTTTCATATAATCTGTGCTGCAAGTAGGTGGTTCTTGCCGTACAGTGGAGGGGATAGCATCAAT
>JANEHU010004182.1:0-41772 GCA_027563435.1 Nasonovia ribisnigri | reverse complement strand
AAAATGTAATATAAAGATATCATTAAAATAATCAGTAACGCACCTAAGCTGAAACACATTTTCCACTCAAGAAGCTACGATTTTAAACATCATAAAAAAATTAAATTTCATCAAAACCACAGCCTACTTATCTATTTAGTAATAACTAATAATAATAATTATCACGATTCCCGGCAGCTATATATAAATATATTCTACATATTATATTATACTCAATAATTGTGAAAATCAAAATCAAGCATTATAGCTTCCCTTGCTCGACATCTCGCGTTAGTGTTGGTGGAAGCGATCTAAAAAGGTATCTAACCTTTTAAAGGTACTCCATACTTATTATTATAATTAATTTGATATTTTAGATATCAAATTGTTTCTATGTTCTATTAAATAAATAAATAATAACCAATATAATATATCATTAAAATTTAAAAAATAAAGTGGCCGAGTTTTATAGTCACGCCTCAGAGAGCTATAGTTAGGTACTAGAAAGGGTGACACTCGAATTTCCTCCCTAATTTAGGTAGGTGTCCATTTTTCACTCAAATTGCCTCCCGTAACATACTTGGGTAATTAATTAATATATCGATAGTTATACATATGATAATATCGATTGTAATATAACACTATTATTATATTATTCCTTAATGTTAAAAAGTATTATTTTTAAGAAATAAAATATTTTCCAGACCGGTTAACTTTTCGAATGCAATAATCTTGTCGACTAGTGATTATCAATTAATGATTAGTCCATCATCACCAGTTTCGTTTGAGCAACCGTTACGATAAATAACACGTTAATATCGTATCATATCGGTACATATAGTTTTATGTTTGTGATCAGCGAAAAAGGTAAAACAAATTAAAATGTGATAATTTTAATTTTGGATTTCAAAAAGATTGAACTAATGACATTAAACGATGGACATGTACAAAAAAAATAAGTTCAGCTTATTTAAAAACCAATAAATGTAATGAAATCCAGTTCAAAAATAGTAAACTTATTCATGATTGTATGCGAAAGACTCGGAGAGAAAAATCAAAAGACAGATACTCAGCAACAATTTAAAAGGAAAAGTTTAGAACAGCTCTCTGAACTCCAAAATAGAAACCAAAATAATTAGGGCAACCACAAAAAATAAAATGTATTTAATTAACAACTTAATCGATAAATTAAACGCAACGGAAGTTTTAAAATTGCAATATTTAAATGTATTGGGAAATAAATTTAAACCTCAGACTTACATTTTTATTTTTATAATTTGACTCTGCTGTGTCAGTCTATTTAATAAAAATGTATTATATATAAACTTAAGTTTTTAACTGTATAATAGAAAAATATTTCATCTAAATTATATTATATATTTATTATTGATTATTTTTATTATTATTTTTACTGCTGTATCGGTATATTTACTAACACATTTAGGTAACCTTAATTGACGTTAAACCAATCGGCACTGACTCAATTTACTAAGTTTATTTAATTTATAAATATTTTTTTTTTTATAATGCAAGGCTATAGGTATAGGTGCCTAAATTGATTAATTATATCTATCGCAGGCGATTCTAGTACAAGAGGGTCACTACCTAAAATATGAGGCAATTCGAGTAAATAATATTTTTGAAATCGGGTGACAATTCGAGCAATCTTTTTTAAAAAAAAAATGTATGGGGGGCAATTCGAGGATCAGGTGGGAGGCAATTCGTGAGCTCCTTAGAAAACTTACTTCAAAATATGAGTTCCCTGGACGTCCGCACGACTAGTGATTTACATGGCCAACTCCCAGTAAACGGTCAAGGGTGCCAGTACGATAGTAAATTGTCGAAAAAAGTGACAAGGATGTCCTCCGATCGCGGTCCAACCGGCGGTGGCCTCAACCACCGTCGTTCACTGCTGGACACCCGTCGGATGTCACGAGCTGTCACGAGCGGAAAAACGGTGTCGTCCAGCCACTGGATGTGCGCTTGTCGGCCGCCGTGGCCGTGGCGAGATAGTCGAACAGCGTCTGGTGGCCACCGCTGGTGTCCAGGACGCAGGTAACGGCTCAGACCACTCGGGTCTCCATGGAACTACCGGTAAGTGCGGCCAGGGGTCGCTGTCGAAAAATGGTACTGCGTCAGAATCGTGTCATAACTGGTCGACGAAATTGACGCCTGTTCGTCTGCTGGCCGCACGGCTGGCGCTAAGTCCTTGGTAGGACGTTTAAGTCTAACCTAACCAACAAAAACAAGAACAGCGGACATTGTCCGAGATTTACACAGTAACAGCCGCTAGACACCAAGCTGAAACAGGTTGCAGTAACAGCATGATAATATGTGATATTTGATAATGTTAATGGATCGATACAACAGATATATTTCTCGATATAGTTACTTGAAACATTTATTTAAACGATACACGAATCAATAACAATAATAATACCAAGGAAACTAAATTAACAACGGATGGTTATAATTATTCAACTCGATAGTCAGCTTTTACCCACAAATGAACCATTTTGTATATTATAAATTATTATAAAACAGCTGATCCCGCGCACTTCGTTGCCCGTAAAAAATTACAACTTTTAAAAAAATTATAATTGTTCAATTCCATTTGAGTGCAACTCCGGGTTGGACCTAGGAGGGTGAAAAATACTTTATGACCCATTCTCATACCTAAAAAATTTACAAAAAGAAATCATTAAAATAGGTAGAGCCGTTTCGGAGGAGTGCGACTACAAACACAGTGACACGAGATTTTTATATATTAGATAATAATGTAAAATATAATATTGTTTTGATCAAAAACGCGTACCACGCGTGTATGGTACAAGTACACCGTGATTTCATGTGAAAAAAGTTAATGCTTATATCTGATTAATTTTTGTTTTTGCAATAGGAAGTATAGGATTCTTAAGGGGATTCGATACCGTGATTTCCTCTCTTTGTCTAACACACGTGCAACATATGAATTCAGACGTGTATTTTGGCAAACGTACCGATTGATATAGTGAAGCGATAAGAATTCTGAAAACAGATTTGAATTTGTCGTCAAGTCTACTTGAGATCGGTCAGTCCACATATTTTATATTATTCCCCAAAATCCTAAAATTATTGTATTACTAAAGAGTAATTAAAAAAATTTCATATTTCATTTTTTGGAGAAGTGTAAATCAAAAAATCAAAAATGTAGACTGGCCGATCTCAAGTAGACTTGACGACAAATTCAAATCTGTTTTCAGAATTCTTATCGCTTCACTGTATCAATCGGTACGTTTGCCAAAAAACACGTCTGAATTCATATGTTGCGCGTGTGTTAGACAAAGGCAGGAAATCACGGTATAGAATCCCCGAAGTATCACCGATTTGTCCGTGTCTGAGTCTGGTTAGGTCATATAGTTCAATGCCCGGGCCGGACACCAGTATCGTGTGATACCGCACTATCACGGCTACGAGTGATACGACAATATTGTTATTATTGCCGATAAATTTTATTATTAACCGCGAGAACCAACCGACCGATAGCTGATCGTTAAAAAGCACGAAGTAAAAGACAGAAAGAAAGTTTTATAGTAAGTTGTAGTGGCGGTTCGCAACACCGGCCGGAGAATCGACGTGGTTTGATCGTTTTGCCGTTCGACGACGTAAATTTGATTTTGCCACTTTAATTCCTCGTTATCAAATATTGGCTGATGTTATCAGATGGTTATCACGTAACTCTTATCAATCACGATTTTAATAACTTTGTTGTTGTTTTTTTTTTTTTTCATCAACAACATTCAAAATAGTGTAAGATTTTTTTTATAAACTTTAATCAAATGTTTTTTTATGTATAGTCTGTACACTAACTTGCTTGGCATTTATCCCTTTATTTTATCCCACACAACATGACCAACAACTATGTACCTAGTCAAGGTTGGCTGAGACATCTTATAGCATGATCGCCGAATCCCTGGACACCTAATAACTAGTGAGTGATTCCATATTTATATTTCATTACGTTCTTTGTAAACACCCACAAAAAGAGAGCTTGAGAAATTAGTTTGACGGTTTGGCCTTTATTGCATGGACCATGAAAGCAATCGGTAGATGTTGCAGTGTTTTGATATATATATATACATTCTTTAACTCTAAGTATTATTTAGTTATGATCTGTATTACAAGACCATGCTCTGAGGTTTCCTGCAGTTTTGTTTAAAATAGGTACATTATTTTTACATATTTTATATTTTTTAATGGAAATATTTACAATCTATACTTAACCATAGTTCAATAAGTAAATTTGTTAGTACATTAGTTTGAAAAAGAAAATTATAGGTTTTCAAAAACCGCGGAGAAAACTGCTTTAACATTTTAATGAAGTATAATCTTTATACTTTATAGTGATATACCTATATCAACAATTGCACATTTGCAAATAAGTATTTTATCACGCTTCCTTCAACTTAGGTAATACTGTAAACAATTTTTTTTGATGCTTGAGTTTTTTTTATATAACTAAATATATTCATTTTAAAACTAGATGGATTGCTAACGCTTATTTTCAATTTTAAAAGTAATTAAAACCTTTTTGCAAAATACATTGAATAAAAGTAAATTAAAAGCTATTTACATAGACTATTATAGGTAGGCTGACTTTCAAAAAACAAAATTAAATTCAATAGTTTTAGATTATAATGAAGCTATTGAACAATTTAAAATTAGAAGTAAATTACTTCACAGGGAGCTTCGATACTAAATGTCAGATATTTCAAAAGTAAACTTTCCTCTGAACTCTTTGAAATAATCATTTAATTACTATTTAATTTGTTTGCCATTATGATGTGAACATATTGCTGTATTCACTATGAAATTATAAATTAACTTGAGATTTATCAATATATACTACATTTGTTATTTTATTATTTAAGGCCAAATGTACTATAGAATAATATTGTTGGTAGGTACCTAAGTATCAAAGATTGAAGAACATTTTTTTGCTAAATACAAAATAGGTTGTTTGAGGATACTTAGATTTATATTTCTCAGGCTAAAAAATATCAAAAATTTGCCCTTACACGAGATACATGTAAGAGAAAACTAGGTATCCAGTAGTAAAATCTAGGCATTTTATATATTTACTTATTTTTATGACCAACCATGTCTTTAGAGGTTTTCAATAGCTCATATTATAGTCATATGAATACAATAATATTGGAAATCTATTTTCTATAAAAACTCTTGTATTTATTGAATTATCTGATTATATCTTCATACCATAGAGAAATGTTGTATGTCAAGAGTTAATTTGCACTCGATTGAACCAGTCATTTCAGTTTACCAGTATGATCTATATTTATTTAGAGCCCAACTCATTACAAAATATTACGTTAATATAAAGATATTATAATACAGTAAAACAAATAGATAACATTCATTTATATTTTATATTATATAAAATATATACATAGTAATGAGTAACAACTATGAACTAAGGTATTTGTAAATTATATAACTGTCTAAGTCAACTGAAATGGCAAGTTTTATCTAAACAAAAACATTGTTGTATGTAACAAAATTATATATATTGTATTATTATTTATTATTGATTTTTTTTTTCTGTTTCATTATTTTTTATTTTAAAATTATTTGTAGATTATTTCACAAGACTGATTATTATGGGAGAGCCATTACCAGATGTTTCAAAGCACAAAGTTATTATTATTGGCGCTGGCATAGCAGGTCTTGCAGCAGCCACACATTTATCACAACACAATATGAATGATTTTATTGTGTTGGAAGCGCAGAATCGAATTGGTGGTCGAATTTGCTCTTCTAAAATAAGTATGAAAATTTATTACTGTTACTTAACATATTTATTCATAAATGATTTTTCAGATGATCAACCAGTCGAACTTGGGGCTCATTGGATTCATGGTGTATTAGGTAATCCTATGTATGAATTAGCCTTGGCTAATGGTCTAGTGGATATTACTCACCGTCCGAAATTACCCAGTATTATAGCAGCCGCAACTGATGGAACAAAAGTTCCAATTCAATTATTACAAGCAAGTTAAAATATTTATTTAATAACTGAATTCTAATGGCAAAGTTAGGTTTTGGTTTTTTATTTTAGTCAAAAAATATTGTTAGGAATATTATAATTGTACGTATTAAAGACAAAAAAAAAGTTATATAAAAACAAAATGTAACTATAATTTTCTTTACCCATAAGGTTTACATTTGGTACAGTTAGTGTGAGTAATCAATAAGTAAGACTAAAGACATTTAGTAATTAATTAAGTAAAGAAGACATTTAGTAAAAATGTCATCTAAGACTTAAGAATTAAGAGATTACTAAAAAATAAATTTATCCTAATTTTTTTTAAAAACTTTTAATTTTAGGAAACATATGAAGCGTATATGTGTTTTTTGCGGCGATGTGAAGATTACTTTACGGGGGCATTTGATCCACCACCCGGGATTCACAGTGTTGGAGAACATGTGCAGCTCGAAATCGCAATTTATTTGGATAAAGTACAAAATAATAATGTCCGTAAATTACAGCGATTAATTTTTAACTGTCTACTGAAGCGAGAAACTTGTATTACTGGATGTAACAATATGCTTGATATTGATTTAGTTGAGTTAGGTAGTTACAAAGAACTGCAAGGTGGTAATATTGCACTGCCCAGTGGGTACAGCAGTATTTTAGATCCTATTCATAACAAGTTACCACCCGACTGTATAAAATTGAATTCTAAAGTGACAAAAATCAAATGGCCATCAGGCATTGACAATGGTACAGATTCTGAAGATTCTGATAAGACTGTGATTGAAGTAGGCGGTGAGGATGTCACCAATGAAACTGTGTACGTTCATTGTGATGATAAGATTTATGAAGCTGACAGTATTATATGCACACTACCATTGGGTATACTCAAGTCCAATGACATTTTCTGTCCAAAACTACCAAAGTACAAAGAAAAATCTATTGGTAGACTATTGTATGGTGTAGTAGATAAAATTTTTTTGTATTACGATCGGCCGTTTTTGAGTCAAGATACGGATGAGATACTTTTACTGTGGGACAACGATGAAATAAGGGATTGGAGTGAAAAGATATATAGTTTTTCAAAAGTAAATGATACACTGTTGCTTGGTTGGTTATCTGGTAATGAAGCTGAAATAATGGAGAAATTGGATGATAAAATAATTGGAGAAAAGTGTACAGAAGTACTGAGGCGTTTTCTGAATGATCCTTGTATACCATATCCATCTAAATGTATCTGGTAAGTATTAACATTGTTTTTAAAACTTAACAGTGGTATACTTATTCAGTTTTGTTGTAACCTTTTTTATTGTAGCACTCGATGGAAAGCAAATGAATTCAGTCTCGGTTCATATACTGCTATTGGAGTTGGCTCTAGTCAGTTAGACATCGAACACATTGCAAGACCAATGCATGTAAATAATAATACAATTGTGAGTAACAAGAACTCATACATGCGTTTGTGATTGTACAAAATATGTTTTGTTTACAGCCTATCATAACATTTGCTGGGGAACATACCCATCCAAATTTTTACTCTACTGTTCATGGAGCATATTTGTCTGGGCGTGCAGCTGCTGAAATGTTGAATGTGTGCAAACGTGAAGACGAACCACTCAATACTACAGTCACTGACCTAAGTTCATGGATACAAGGCTTACCACTAGCGTAGTAAAATTTTTGTTATTTTATTTATTTATTTATTTATTGCAATTGTATTTATTTATTTTACCAAATTGTGATATTAGGTATTAGTTGTTAGTTCAAGTTAGAAAAATGTCGCTTTTTTGACTATGAACTTTTAATTCTGGTCAACAGATAATTTTCTAAAAACATTGTTTCTTGCTAAAGTACATCTTTATTTTCATAAATCTAAAACTCTTTTACAATATATATGTTTGTAAAGACTTTTTAGTTCTTATATTTCTATGGACAAATTTTCTTTTCATTTTTAAACATTAAACCATAGCGTACATTTTGGTTTAAAAATGTAAATGCTTACAAGTTTATTTACCAGTTTCTTCTCTATTTTTATGGCTTTATAAATTGTTTAACCTTTTCACTGCTAAATTGGTTTTCCTATGATACTCATCTCCACTGTTTTTTTTTATTTATATCATAAATCCGTAACAATTACCTGTATAGTTACATAGAATCATAATATGTTGAAGTTAAAATTAAAAACAATATATTATTTAATATTGAATTAGATATTTAAGTTTCAAAATCATACGATAACGGATTACCTAACAGTGCACACAATAATAAAAAAAATATAAACCAAACCATATTTTTCTAACAAAAATAATTATCAATAAAGAATTTATCATTAGGTCACACGACTATACTCATAGACTAGGTATGTTGCTTTTTTGGTAAAAAATATAAATTATAATAATTCAAAATGTGCCTCATGATTCTGGAAATAAAAATAGAACTGTTTGTACCTTTAAATTTGTTTTTTGTTTCTTTAGTTTTATAGTCTAGACTCTAGATAAAAGAATATGAAATAGACAATCAAATCATGAAAAAATAAATTCATAACTATTTGGCATTTTGCTTTGATTTACCAAAATTAGTTGACTTGTGTAATGAAAACTTGTATCTTTGATTGAATTTCATTTTACTTAGCGGGTGCTTAAAAAAATGAAAATTCTACTCGGACCTAAGCGTACTCAGTATTTTTCCACAGGAAGAGGGATATATTAATTTTTTTTTATTTGTGTCTGCTATCACCTTTTAGCATGGTATAGAAGATAACAAGTGGGAAAACAAGCTTTATCACAGAATCATGAACATTAGAGAAAGGACGCCGAACTGTGCACATAAAAGTGTTCCGGAATTATCGCATTCCGCCAGAATGCGCGTCGGATCGTAATTATGTCGTTATTACATGTACAGCATATGAAATGTATTGGATTTTTATTATTATAATCTAAATGGTGAGACTTATGAATAATTACTATAGAGCGTTTTTTTAAGATCAAATTGTACTCGATCGAATACATGTGTTTCCAGTAATATACGACTTCTAGATAAAGAGATATAATTGTTTTAAAAAGTACATTCGAATTTGTTATACATAATATAATATCTATATAATATCGCAATATAATATCAATGATTGTGTCTTATCACGACTCATAAGAATAAATGTAAAATATTATGTACAATAAATTATTATATTTTATAATATAAAAAAAAACCTAATATTATAATGTCCAGAAACTGTTTACATAGGTATCTTATTATTTTTGTAGAGATTTTTTTCAATGATGAGAAGTTCCTGCGGTTCCAACGATCATCCTGATTCAGTTCTATTTATGCAAATATTTAGGCTAATTAGTACATACTCCTTGGTGAAGCCTCCCAAAGGAAGTAATATTTCTGGAGGAGAAATCTTTCATCATTATTCAGTATACATGATTTAAATACCCCAGACAATAAACGATTACAATTTCAACAATCTATTGACTATATAGTAGAAAACGCCTGTGATGATCCAGATATGTCTTCTTTAAATGTACAGATAGAACATAACTACCCAACACCTATAATTGACAATATAGCTGTTACAAGTGACAAGTGATCCAGTATTACTGTATTGGCGTATATTAGTGGTTATGTAGCAAGAAAAGCCTCTAGATTCACTAAATGTCCAAATTGTCTTGATTCGTTGACAACATCTCAAACATTGTCAAGAGATATTTTAATTGAAGGTATATCCCATGGACATCTACTTAAACCTTCTACAAATTTATTTAACCACATTAAGTCATTGGAATCCGCAACTCTGAAAGTGATGGCTACGGAAGAATTATCCTCAGATACTATCTTCAAAGTTATTAATACATTTGGAGAGGTTGGATCAGCACAATTAGTTGGATGTAGTAATATGCAACATAAGCATGGATTAACTTCAGCTTTAATCAATTTTTTCTTAGTCACGAGGATGCATTTCATTTGCTCTCGTAACAATTCAATTGAAAACACTAAAAAATAAAAAAACAGACTTCATCGGAAGTCGGCTAAATTAATTTAAATATTTTTATAAATTAATTTAAAAAAATTAAACAGTTAAGTTATGTAATAAGCTGTATTAGATCACTAACCTACATCAATATCTAAATAATTATTATAGTTATGCAACTTCTTATAAAATACTTTATATTATATATCATTATTTTGGAAATATTTACTGTTATAAGTAAGTTATTTTCTTCTTGTGGCGTTAAAATAATATTTTTAGTTTTTTTTATATTTTATTGAAGCATGACATTTATAATAATACATTATATATATATATATATATGTATATTCAACCTAGCTGTGATATGATTGATATGCATTATATTTAATTTACGATTTACGGGATTTTATGACTTTGTAAGTACCTACTCAATATATATTTTATCCTCCGAATGGATTATGGGTATATTATATGTGGATTGAGCTTTTGAGGCTTTAGCTTATTATGCAGTCGCCAGACATAAAATCGTAATTAGTAGGCAGTGACAACAAAGAACAAATAAAATAAATATATTTAAGTATTTGGTGACAGTGATTAGTGAATCGTAATAAAACGCATGAATTGATATTATAATTTATATTACCTATATTATATTATATAATATTATGTATAAAAAATTCGAATGTACTTTTTAAAACAATTATATCTCTTTATCTAGAAGTCGTATATTACTGGAAACACATGTATTCGATCGAGAATAATTTGATCTTAAAAAAACGTTCTATAGTAATTATTCATAAGTCTCACCATTTAGATTATAATAATAAAAAATAAAAATCCAATACATTTCATATGCTGTACATATAAAAATTAAAAACGACATCACTATATTCACTACGGTTCGACGCGCATTCTGACGGATTGCGATAATTCCGGACAATGTTTTTTCTCTTCGCCCGGCCGTGTTCGGCACTTCGGCGTCCTTTCACTAATGTCCATGCACAACTATTTTATCAGCAATCAGAGCTGGCAGACCACAGTTTTGATAATTTCAAAATAAATAATTGGGGGGTAAACTAAAAAATTTAATATTATTATACACCGTAGGTATAGAAGACGATTTATCACTTAGTAACATCGAAATTAAAAATTCTATTTATAAATAATGTACCTAATGTTATGAGGGAATTATGATAAATGATAATGTATATTGTATACAATATATATTGATATATTAATAACAAAACAAAATAATATTAAAAAAATAGTACAAATATTTTATTGATTAATTGAATAATTAAAAAATATGTCCACATACAAAGGAAACGTGTGTGCTGTTAATAGCTGCAAGAGACAAGAGAAATTGGCTCAAAAACTTACAAAATCACATATTTACCCCCTGAGGACTGAAAAACTGAAGGTCAAATTAGCGACTCAAGTATTGAGTCATAGTGTTTCTGCTGCCATAAATTTTAGTGAAAATCTTTCACATAATGCTCTAGATACGTCAGAGTATATCTTAAATTTTGAACAATTGTTTGACATATTTAATTCGTCAACATTTGCAACTACAAAAGAATTATCATGCATCTACAGTTATTCGTTTTTGAATTGCAACAAAATAAGAAAATCGCTACATGAGAAATCGAGTGAATATCTAGTCTTGTAAAAATTTTAACTTAAAATGCTCATAAAAATGTATTATGACTTGCTTATAAACATTTTTTTATTGATAAAATTAGGCAAACTTATGAGGAATCTTGTATTACATTTTCCAACCTTAGATATACAAAGAAAATTTTTTATGAATTTCTAACTCAAAATAAATTGCATTTTTACGTATTTTGTCAAAATTTGAACTTTGATTAACTATAAAAAAAAATTGTGACTACGGATTTTAATAATTTTTCATCATTTTAATTATATTAAAAACAGTAAAAAAATACTTATAACTTCATTTAGGTAGTGCCTAGTTGCCGGAAGAATGAGGCAGAGAAGTAAATGTTGGTTATTTAAGAAAAATGTTGATGATAATTATAACACCCTAATTGTGTAGTCCTAGTTGCTTGCTTAACAAATAAAAATGAAAAATCTATACATTTTTAATTTGGTACAAATCATTGTTTGCAAATTTTTGTTTTAATGAAAAATATAATACAAAAACCTTTTAATAAAACATTAAAAAAGTATAATATAAATGTAAGATCAATTAAGATACTATGATACAATAAAATAAAACATTTATATATTGTATCAAAACTAAATTATGAATGCTAAAAAATTTAAAAATGTTGTGGCCTATTGATGGCGACTATTTCTACTGAAATCCGTTTATCATTCATTGGTGCTGTGACCATAGCCCAGGTATTGGTTTTGGGGTTGTAACATTCTGTAGAATACCAAAATTCGTTTTCGTCATTTCCGTTGACGACATACAATAAACCGTTTAATGCAACTACTCCTATATTGAAAATTGAATAAATTAAAAAAAATATTATATCATAAAAAATGTAGAATTAAGTAAATACCTGGCCGTCGTCGAGGCACATGCATGTCTTTAATAGAAGTCCAAACCCCTGTACTGGGTCTGTATGATTCAACACTACTCAGGTAGTTAAATCCATCATAACCACCTACAGCATACAGTACACCGTCTAAAACTCCTACACCAGCACTTCTGCGGGGTACAGACATTTTTGCGACAGGTGTCCAAACATCAATACTGGGGTGATAACATTCAACAGTGTCTAAAGCCTGCAATGGTGATTGATCAGAACCTCCTACCTACATAATTTAATTAATAAAAATTGATTAGTAGAAAAAAAATCCTTAAATACAATATTATTGCATAGTGTTTTCAATAAAAGTGATTGAGTACATATTTATGAAAAGTTGAATATTTACAATACTATTATTTTTAATTAAAAAAAAATTATCATTATTAATTAGCATTTCAAATTAAATATTACACAAATTTAAAAATTATTAGAAATTAAAAATGAATCTTAATAAAGTTTGAAGAAATCGTTATTTAATGAAAATTAAAAATTAAGCTATACAATGTTGAAAGTAAACATTTAATAAAGTTTATTGACTTATTTTGTATTGTAATTTTTAAACTTTAACAATATTAGTAACTAATAAAAAATACAAACAAGATAACTTTTTAGTTATGTATAAATATGTTACAAAATTTAGTATTGGTACCTCCTGTACAGAAGTAGGTTTATCGATCAATGGAAATTATTCAGTCTCTTCAGAAAGACAAAACTATTTAATCATTGAATTGAGAAGGTATAAACAAATATATTTTATACTAGTACATACATTATTTATTATTAATTTTAAATTTAAATTTATCGATTTATTTTATTTTGTGGACATAATATGTGTTGATATTATAATAACTCGACAATTATAGCAAATATTTATAATAAATTTAAAATCATAAAAAAAATATTAGTTTACCACATATAAAAGATTATTCAGGACTCCGACTCCTAAGTCATGTCTTGCAGTAGACATACTAGATAACATACGCCATTTTTGAATATTGTAGTCAAAAACTTCTGCACTATCTAATAGACCATTTTCATTATGTCCGCCAACCTTAAATTTATTATATAATTTACTATTAGCTCTTTTTAACAGAGATAATAAAAAAAAAACTAATAAATTATAATTCAACATTACTTACAGCATATAAATAATCGTTAATTACACCAACTCCTAAACTTTCTCGTTCAACTAACATGTCAACAGACGGTCTCCAACAAGGCGATTCTGAAGATAAATCTAGCATTTCAACTGACCGAAGAGATGAACTGTCACCACCACCACCACCACCCATAACAAACACCAAATTATCTTTCACTACAGCTAGACCAGCTCTATTACGCATTTTAATCATTTCTGGTCCAAAATACCATTGGTTCATTTTCGGGTCAAACCATTCTGTACTTTTTATTCTATTTTCATACATATTATCGCCACCAACCACAAAAATAACCTGTTATAATTAAATTGTTAAATATATTGGAAAGAGAAAAAAAGTATAATAGAATCATACTTTATCTCCATATCTGTATTTACTACGGATGTTTTGTGGAATAAGCTCTTCTGACTTGAGTACATGAAAATTTAATGCCTCAATTATGTAGTGATTACCTTAAAAATTATATATAAGTATATATATAAAATAAAAATTAATTCACAATGAAAGCATATTTTAAGAAAAAAACTTACATTCAAGACAATTCTTAATAAGGGGTTCTTCAACTACTTTTTTTAATATGTAATTCTTAGATGCTAATGGTAGACGAACATGTTCCATTAATTGGGGTAAAATAGGACTTCTTGAACCCAATTTATGTTTTACCCAATGAATAACACTTTCAAATACCTATAACAATAAATTTACATATTACATATTAGAAGGTTACTGGATTTTTTCTTCACCAATATTCAAATAAAACAATAATCAATTTTAGTTTGCCTACCTTTTCTTCAGATGAAACTGTAAGTTTATCACTGGAGATCAATTTAACTACTTTTTCGCATGATAAGGATAGGAATTCGTCACCACCAACAACTTCTCTAAGAATCAAAATATAACAATAATAAATACAATTTCCACGCAGAATCATAATGATAAATTATATTTCATACAGAAAGTGTCGTTGAATATATAATTCTGAACTTGTTGACAATCTCGTACAACTATAGTAATCAGCTACTTCATTTATGCCAATACAATTTGTAGGGCACATTTGTGACTCTAAAAAGTCACAACATGCCTCCGTGACTTCTTGTAATTGCAAGAAATTTGCAGCTGGTAATAAAATCTTGAGAAAGAAAAAATAAAGAATTTAAATATTTCTTTTCTTTAATAAAATCAAAATTTCTCTAATATTACCTGGACATTTTTTTCAGTAACAATGATTTCACCAGAGTAAATAAAGTTTACTAACAGCTGCAAAGCGGTGGAATTTAACTGCTTCAAAAGAACAATATCATGATTTCTTTCTGCAAAGTTTGTGAACATTGCAAGGAAATATGGACTAGCTGATGCTAAAACTACTTTATGCGCAAATATTATTTTTTTATCGTCTGTTTCAAGTTTTATATCGCATAGAAGCTCACCACTAAAGACACAAATTTATTTTTAATATTTATCCATCATTTTCAATCACTTACCACTTACTTGCGTAAGGATTGCAAGACTTCATGTATATCAGTATAACATGATTTTTTATACTCGTATTTTGCATATTTTTCACATCTTATGGATTCTGTCTTTTGCTTTTTATTTTGCATTGTGAATTAATCCCAAGATTTGAATGCTTTTAATCTAAAAAAGAACATTTCAAAATCAATCAAAAGTATCGATAAAAATCATTAATATAACTTTATGAACTACAAAATAATATCAAAATTAAAACTAACTTTAAAAAAAAAATGTTAGTTTAAAATTTAACAAAAACCATCAAGACAATAATATTGTTCATTTAAGCCCGTAGTTAGATATTTTCACCCTAAAGTGAACATTTTAATGTTGCTTTTCTTTAACAATATTTATTTAAGTTTGACGCCTTCAAATTTCTTTAAAACTGTATGCCACCCTAAAGCAATGTATGATGATTTTCTTGTGCCCTAGCGATGGGCCTGTGTTCTTGTGTCATTTACCTAAACTTTTAACCCTGCTGTATTCATTAAACCCTACATCATTGAAATGTTGATGTAGATTTTAGATGCATCAACATTAATTTGACAAGATCGATTACTTATGAAAGGGAGGTACATCGGTGAGTATGCTTCAGAAATCAACCTGTATATTATATAAGTAAGAAAATACTGATTTTTATGAACCTGTGTCGGCGACGGCAGTGTGTAGGTTTGAACTCAGAAAGTTGGAACTTAAAGACGGCGATGGTGAACGGTGTTGACGTTAGATACTGTACGGCCAGACGGTTGACCGTATCGCACAAAACTCAAATATTGTATCGATTCTAATACGATGCATCCATCAAATACGTTTCAGTCAATGACAAGTTACAACATACATCGACGATCGCAGTGGTCGACTGTCGGCACAGAACAATGGGAAACGAATCTGAGTAATCTGACTTATCACTCTGTATGGCAATTTTGGAGTTTTGCACTAAGATGTATCACCATATAAAATCTGTACGACTGTATTTTAGTCTGTTGAAATTTCAAATAATCGAACGATTCAAATCCGCAACAGCAGGCTGCAAGTCGGCAAGATAACAAACAATAAAATAACACTGTTATCTATATTATTGTCATCGAGATAAAGAATACGCTGAGCGCACTTGTAAACAGAAAACGAGCCTCCGTGATAATAACCTCCGTACGGCAAAAACTTTTAATTGTACATCATTGAATATTAATTGCAGTTGCGGTTTATTAACTTTTCTGTGGTTTGAATTGGAGCTTTTTAAAGTTTTACAATAATTAATCTGAACCATTTAAAATATGTAAATGCAGTTCAATTTAAAAATACGCTTCGGTAATTATTTTGTTCACAAAAAATATAGGTAACTGTAGTTGAATCTGGAAATTGTTCGAACTTCGATTACTCTGAAGGCGATCTTTTAGAATTCCGATCTGAAAAACGCAGTTTATCCGATACCATAGACCTTATACTATAAGTCCGATACAAATAAAACTCCTGATGATAACGAGCTTGAAAAATATTCGATTCATCATGTTGATTTGGGTTATTATGTTAAAGATATAGGTATTAGATTTTATTGGTGGTTATATTGTAAGAAGTATATTGAATAAAAATACTTTATTTTTTTTGTGAACTAATTTTTCGCATCCTACTGATGTTGAATTTGGCGCACACAGTCATGAATATTCATTATTTACATTAATTTTTCAAACATTTATTAACATTAGAATGAGACATTAATACATTATAAAAAGCAGCTTAATATGTGTGAAGTTTTCAAAAATCATTTTAATCTCAGGCATAAGCTTACAAAAGTTATTTTGTTTAAAAATGTATAAGTATAAAATATTATTCTCTATTATACTCTTTATATTCAATAAAGGATATGATATATTTTTTAATTTTTAATGTGATTAATAATATATTAATATAATATACAACATTTATTAAAATATTAAAATATTTCATAATATGAAATCTCATAAAATTTTCAAACACTACCTATCGGTAAAGAATATTGTAACGTGTAAGTGTAGTTATAACTGCAATATTGAATAATTATAATGAATATAAACTATAATAATTATATTAATAAAAAATATTATTTAGTTGGACATTGGTTGCACCTAATCCGTTTACTGCCAAATATCAACATTTCTGGTATCCTGACGCAGACCCGATGATTGAATACTGGTTGACCGTGGTCCGGTCGAAGCGTTGCTTTACATATGTCACAAAGCTATTTAGAGCACGGTCTTATATGCACTAAAATGTGTCAAAATATGCCATACAATATGCAGTTAGAATCCTTAAAATGTGCAACAAAAAAATTGTGATGCATGGTAAAAATTGTTTAATTGAATATTAGTGCCTAAAAAAAGTATTATTCAATTTTATGCTTGACAAAATATTATTTTATAGGTACAATAAATTTTGAATTTTGTTAAAATATGCAATAGCCAATAAGGCGATAACCATTAAATATGCAGCAATATGCAAAAACCACTCGCGCGATGGGTTAACGTCGGACGATGTGTTATCGGTCCGATGAAAAATCCTCGACCGGCCTTTTCCACCTAATCTATAACCGTATGTCTTACGCGACACGGTACCCCGGCCCACATTGTATGCCGTGCCGGTGCCGGTGGGAGACTCCACCGGGTCGCGCTGCTTGCGTCCGGCAGCGCAGGTGGTTGCCACTGGTTGGATATAAGTTAAAAAGGACGCTATAGTGCTTGTACTTGCTACTAATGCAGTCCGCGTCATACTCCCTCACCAAACCACAGTGCGGGGTGCCACTCTGCGTTCTGGTGTCGGTGCAGGATACGTGGTTGTGTACCTCTTGCCAAGTGACTTGGTTTGCCTTACTGACGCCTTCCTAGTCCCTCTCTGGAAGGTGCCGTTGGTTGTTGCTTGTTGGCCTCTACCTTTAGCCCCTCGGGGTCTCGTTGGTATGCGACGTGGATTGGCCATTCACGGTGCACAGCTCTGCAGGTTGTTGCATGTGATCGTCCGCCGTCCGGACTATGTTGGTAAAATGCCCAAAGACAGCTTAGCGTTTAACGCGTTGTATTAAGGTTGAAAAACGGGAAATTTTGCGTAAAATCGGTTTTCAACAACTTTACTCATCTCTGTTGGTTTTTGGTGTAACTGTAAAACAAACGACCGTAGATACACATTCTTACTGAGATGTTCACAAACATTTTCAGTTTCCAATTATTTAGTATTTTTTTCTATAAACGTCAGTAAAATTTTATTTGTTGGTTCGAAAACCTTGACAATTCAATACGAGGCTCCTGGTATATTGTTACAATAGCAGTTGAAACATATTAAAAATACATAGGCACAATGATAAATCGTTGTTGTCAAATTTAAAACACATTAAAGCGCCTTACTCAATGACTTGGTATACTCGACATACATAATATAATACAAAATACTGTACAGTAGAAACAGAGCGGTTGCCTATACTTTCCCCTTTTTATATTTTAGATTCTGAGAGGAGCTCTGAACTTCTTAATATACTGATTAGTGATTTTACAATGATTTTTTTTTACCTACGATTTAACTTCATTAACGAATTTTCTAAAAAGCTAAACGTTTTATGGGTTGACTTCGGACACATAGATACCAATTTTCACATAAAATGGTTTAAAAATTTGTGTTGGTTGACTTCAGACAATAGGTAAAGGTATTTTTAAAAAAAAATGAAATAAAAATACCTCATACATTCATCGCAAATACAACATAATCTATTTAACAATCTAATACAATAGTTCTATATTTTTCTATAAAAATGTATTAGGTATTTACTTTTCTGTTTTTGCTTGTCTTACTGTCATTTTTTTTTATATCCAAACACCATCAACTACATTTTTAATTTCATTAGGTTTATACATCTCATACGAACGACCTCCAACATTTTTGAAATATGTTCCGGGCACGGTAAATGTGTTGTCTGAACTCTGAAGTCACCCCAAGTTTTCTAATAATTAAGGGGATTCGATACCGATCGTTTTTAAGGAGCTGAAAATAGGCAATTTCCATAGTGCCCGGAGTGTATTTGGGTTTGTAGTAAACGATAATGTCAGTGCTTTCACACGTGCAGTCACATGTCAAATTCGCACTATCGTACCTTGACGAACATTATTTACTATTTTTTTTTCGTCTAAAAGTATCAATCTTTCGCCAACTGTACAGACTGTTCAAGTATTCGGAAACGAAAACATTTTTGAAAAAAAAACCAAGAAGTTTACTTGAAAACGACTTTCTCACATTTTTAAATTAATTTTTTGTTAACTCAATATTAGTATTATTTTAAAACTCTTAAAACTCAAAATTTCAAGTTACAAGGTGAATGGTTTAAGTGATCAATTTAAAATAAGTTCAAAAGTCGTTTTCAAAGTAAACTTCATGACAAATTCAAATATGTTTTCGAAATTCGTTTCCGATTACTAGAACAACAGTCTGTACAGTTGGCAAAATATATAGATATATTTAGGTTTTAGGTAGAAATCTCAGCAGCGTGGAATCCCCTTAAGACGATGTAACTCTACAGGTTGAGATTAAATAACTTAAAGATTTGCACATATTAAAACAGCTAAGTTACGAGTAGATTACCGAAAACCTCAATCAAATATGTCTATTTGTTGTTGTGCTACAGTTGTTATAAATTATATAATTTAAAAATTTAAATATTTTGTATTTACCTCCATAACATAATATTGTTATACATAAATATTATTTCTATGGAGGTTATAATAGATATTAACGTGTATAGTATCAGTTTTCGACATTTTTTAAACGTATATTCTAAAATGATAAGATAACTACAAAAACATAGTACTGTCCGATTCACCCAGTTTTATGGTGCAGACAATTTACAATTTTAAAATACTCAGAACATTCTGTAAACTAAAATGTAATAAAAAAACCTATAAGAAGACCTAGATCAGAGGTTCCCAAACTTTTTATTGTACGACCCATTTTGGGTTTTTTTTTGAAATTTGGTGACCCACAATATCAATGAATGACTTTTTTTTAGTGAATTCAGTTGCTATATTTTCAATAACTATTAATCAGGTTGCGTCGTTTTGACACGGTCACTGTAAACTTGTATCGTCACACTCGCATATAACGATTGACGATAAACCAAATTTGAACTTAGAACATCAACGAAAAGTATGTATTATTTTAAAATATAGTGCGACCCACCAAAAATATAATCATGACCCACTTTTGGGTCGAGACCCACAGTTTGGGGACCTCTGACCTAGATAATTATCCTTCTATCTTTTCTATCAAAACTTAAATGAGTAATTTTAGAGTTCATTATTTTTTTGTACAGAGATCATGTCCACAATAATGGGCTTTGTGATTTTGAAATGTTACTACTTAATTATCAATTAATCCATCATAATCTATCATAATTTCCAATTTGTAAAAATGACCTAGTATAACATAATATAGGTACTAGATCCAATATTACATCTTTTTTAAATGTTTGTATAACCGTTTTTAGAACTAATAATGTTCGTATTTTTAATTAGCTACCTACTAATATAAACATTTTCAAAAAAATATGGAGGGATCTCATTTGAAGAACTAAAATTATTAATGTATAATAATATTTATTACTATATATTTATTTTAGTATTAGTAATACTGATGGTTGGATTATTTATTATAAAACTTTTTAAGTTTCCAGAATCCACGAATATTATATTTTTATTAAAAATATATAGCTAAAATTATTATTCTCCGTTAAAATACCTCTCTAATTTGACTAAAAATACCTTTAAAGAAATTTGTATTAGATATGTTATATTTTACAGAATTTTTGGTTAAGTATGATAAACCTTAATTTAAATGTTCTATTCTTAGCAACAGGTACATAGCTAAGGGGTGATCTGGAGTGGCCCAGTCACCCAAAATATTTACTGGCTATTCCATTATATTATTAAAATAACCAAGGGTCAATTAATTGAGTAAAAAAAGTTAAACCATATTCAAAAATGTCCATTATGAAACTTGTTATTACTGACTTATTATTATTAAAGCTGTTTTCTCACAACAATTACAAATAACAGCTTGTAATTTATCAGATGCAATTCAATTTTCAAACAATATAGCCTGATTATCAGAACTCAGAGTACAAATCATTCATTGTTACTCGTATTCGTCATGTTAACATAGGACACAATAATGGGTCATTGTTATGAACCCACATTTATATTTCATTATTTCGGCATTTCCTATTTCACCATTTCTCAATGCTAAGGTTAGGTACCACGATAGGTACTTATTATGCGTGCGCAATTTGTGCAATAATATACGTAGTATGTGCTAGGTACCTAATTATAATCCACAAATATAAATACAACCACTGATTTCCTACTGCAATAACAAATAATGCTATGATAATATATACTAATATTATACTTAATACCTATTGTATTTTTATAACTATAATATGATAAAAGTGAAAGACTTAGGCAGACTTAGCAATGGATAATTAAAATAAAATTAAACATACTATACATTATTAATTAGGTATAAATCATTATTTATATATTTTCATTATATTACAAATATAATACAAAATCTTTTGAATAAAACATTCAAAAATCATGAATGCTATTAAGTTTTAAAATGTTGTGGTTTATTAATTGCTACTATTCCTGCTAAAGTCCGTGAAACACTCATTGACGATGTGACCTTAGTCCAGGAATTAGTTTTGGGGTTGTAACATTCTGTAGAATCCAAAAAATGTTCTTTGTCATCTCCACCGATGACATACAATAAACCGTTTAATGCAACGACTCCTATATTGAAAATTTAATTTAAATTCGATATATTTAAAAAAATAATATTTCATTAAATAATTTAGAATTAAGAAGATACCTGGCCATCGTCGAGGCCAATGCATGTCTTTAATAGATCTCCAAACTCCTATACTTGGTCTGTATGATTCAACACTACTCAGGTAGTTATATCCATCGTAACCACCTACAGCATAAAGTACACCATCCAAAACTCCTACACCAGCACCTCTGCGGTGTACAGACATTTTTGCGACTGGTTTCCAAATATCAATACTGGGGTGATAACATTCAACAGTGTCTAAATCCTGTTCTGATGATGGATCAGAACCTCCTACCTACAAAATACAAACTGTTGAGTAGAAAAAATCCTAAAATACAATATTATTGCAGTGTTTTCAATGAAAAAACATATTTTTTTACATATTTATAATCTACATGTTCATGAAAAATTTAATAAATACAATATTATTATTTTTAATTACAAAAATATATTTATTATAAATTAGTACATCAAATTAAATATTACATAACTTTAAAAATTATTAGAAATTAAAAATCAATCTTGATAAAATTTGAACAAATCATTATTTAATGAAAATTAAAAATTATGCTGTACAATGTTGAAAGTAAACATTTAATAAAGTTTAATGACTTACTTTGTATTGTAATTTTCAAACATTAACAATATTAAGAACTTCTAAGAACTAACAAGATTATTGTTTAGTTATGTATAAATCTATTATAAAGATGAAATTGAGTTTTGGTACCATCTGTACATAGGTAGGTTTGTCCATCAATGAAAATGAATCACTCTCTTCAGAAAGATGAAACTATTTAATCGTTGAATTGACAAGGTATATATAACAAATATATTTTAAACTAGTATATTATTTAATATCAATTTAAAATTTAATTTATCAATGTATTTTATTTTGTGGATACTGGATAGTATGTTCGGTGATTCTTTATCAGAAGAATTTTTTTATTTCAACAACCATTATTATTGTAACAAATATTTATAACAATTCAAACTCATAAAAAAAACATAACTTTACCACATATAAAAGGTTATTCAGGATTCCGACCCCAAAGTCACATCTTAAGGTAGACATATTAGATATCATATGCCATTCTTGAGTATTGTAGTCAAAAACTTCTGCACTTTTTAATATACCATCAGTATCATTAAATCCGCCAACCTTAAATTTATTATATAATTTATTGTTACCTACTTTATAATAGAAATAATTAAATTATAATTCAACATTACTTACAGCATATAGATAATCGTTAATTACACCAACTCCTAAACTTTCTCGTTCAATTAACATGTCAACAGACAGTCTCCAACAAGGCGATTCTGAAGACAAATCTAGCATTTCAACTGACCGAAGAGATGAATCATTATCACTACCACCTACAGCAAAAACTAAATTATCTTTCACTACAGCTAGGCCAGGTCTTTCACGGATTTTAATCAGTTCTGGTCCAAAATACCATTGGTTCATATTTGGGTCAAACCATTCTGTACTATTTGTTCCATTGTCATTCATATTATCTCCACCAACCACAAAAATAACCTGTTATAATTAATTTGTTAAATATATTGGAAAGAGAAAAAAAATATAATGGAATCATACTTTATCTCCATATCTGTATGTATTACGGATGTTTTGTGGAATAAGCTTTTCTGACTTGAGTATATGAAAATTTAATGCCTCAATTACGTAGTGATTACCTTAAAAATTATAAATAAGTATATATATATAAAATAAAAATCAATTCACAATGAAAGCATATTTAAAGAAAACACTTACATTTAAGACAATTTTTTATAAGAGGTTCTTCAAATACTTTTTGTAATATGTAATTCTTAGATGTTAATGGTAGACGGACATGTTCCATTAATTGGGGTAAAATAGGACTTCTTGAACCCAATTTATGTTTTACCCAACGAATAACACTTTCAAATACCTATAACAATAAATTTACATATTACATATTAGAAGGTTACTGAATTTTTTCTTCACCAATACTAAAATAAAACAATAATCAATTTTAGTTTGCCTACCTTTTCTTCAGATGAAACTGTAAGTTTATCACTGGAGATCAATTTAACTACTTTTTCGCATGATAAGGATAGGAATTCGTCACCACCAACAACTTCTCTAAGAATCAAAATATCAATAATAAATACAATTTCCACGCAGAATCATAATGATAAATTATATTTCATACAGAAAGTGTCGTTGAATATATAATTCTGAACTTTTTGACAATGTCATGCAGCTATGGAAATCAGCTATTTCATTTATGCCAATACAATTTGTAGGGCACATTTGTGACTCTAAAAAATCACAACATGCCTCTGTGACTTCTTGTAATTGCAAGAGATTTGCAGCTGGTAATAAAATCTTGAGAAAGAAAAAATAAAGAATTTAAATATTTCTTTTCTTTAATAAAGTCAAAATTGCTCTAATATTACCTGGACATTTTTTTCAGTGACAATGATTTCCCCAGAGTAAATAAAGTTTACTAACAGCTGCAAAGCGGTGGAATTTAACTGCTTCAAAAGAACAATATCATGATTTCTTTCTGCAAAGTTTGTGAACATTGCAAGGAAATATGGACTAGCAGATGCTAAAACTACTTTATGTGCAAATATTATTTTTTTATCGTCTGTTTCAAGTTTTATATCACATAGAAGCTCACCACTAAAGACACAAATTTGTTTTTAATATTTATTCATCATTTTAAATCACTTACCACTTACTTGCGTAAGGATTGCAAGACTTCATGTATATCAGTATAACATGATTTTTTATACTCGTATTTTGCATATTTTTCACATCTTATGGATTCTGTCTTTTGCTTTTTATTTTGCATTGTGAATTAATCCCAAGATTTGAATGCCTTCTAATCTAAAAAAGAACATTTCAAAATCAATCATAAGTATCGATAAAAATCATAATATAACTATATGAACTCCAAAATAACATCAAAATTAAAACTAACTTTAAAAAAAAAATGTTAGTTAAAAATTCAACAAAAACAAGCATATCAATAATATTGTTTATTGGTAAATGTTTCGTTTTTTAAGATAGTTTCATAGTCATGTGTACCTAATGACTTATGACTCTTCAATCGTGCACGTTATAATGATTTTGCACATAATATGACAGGTAAAAATTTAAAACAGATAATTTAAATAAGCAAAAATAAAAACAATGTTTAAAACCTAGTAACAAATTGAAAAGATTATTGATAACAGTCATTGGTGAATAATATAAAAATACAAAAAGCATCAAATTATAGAATCAATTTAAACTACCAATTATACAAATTATGTTTTAATTCAACATTTTCATGAAAATCTTCTTCAAAAGTAATTTGCAGTAAAAAAAGGCTGTTTTCACCTGAAAAATAGAAGTTGGTATCGTCACAGTACTCCTTTATGTAGTACAAAAATATCTGAAAATACGGTCTTTTGCCTTGGTATATTAAAAAAATTCTTAAAATTTTGAATTTGAGTAAATGTATTACGTATTGAAAGGAGAAATGTGGGTGAGAATTCTTAAAAAATCACCCTGATTAATATATAAGAAAAAAATACTGATTTTATGAACCCGTGTTTGCGGTGGCAGTGTGCAGCATGTAGGTTAGAACTTGGAAAGTTGGAACAGGGAGACGGCGACGGTTAACGGTGTTGACGGTAGCGCATAAAAGTAGGAAGCACAAAACTCAAATATTGTATGGACTTCAATGCAATAAGTCAATACTGATTAGTCGAAGATAACATAGTAAATAATAAATATACTTCGACAATCGTATTGTGGTTGACTATCGGCGAGAACCATAATATAATATTTTAATGTGTTTATGGCGCGAACTAATCCGACTTATCATACTCATAATAGACGGAACTATGAACTACTACACTGTAGTAATTCATGGACGGAACATTAGGTATGATTATGTGCGCAAGTGAGTGGAGCTTGGTCCCCGGATCGGGTTAAAGCCATCAAGATTTTCAAAGTAGAAATAGGAGTTGAAAGCTTCAAGCACTGAATAGAAGAAATGTAGAAATCTTTTCATTCTTTTATCTGTGGTTCAAAATAATGCGTTCAACAAGTTACACTGCTAACATACAAGCGATACGCAGCGGACCCGTATTGGACTTCGATACGAATCGGTGCGTAACTATTCCTGTCGGTGCGTAACTATTCCACACCGATACGCATCGAACGTTCCTTCTTGAAAATATCGGGCCTGTATTAATTGTTCCACAAAATAATTGTTCAAATTACTATTTGTTCCACAAATTACTTGTTCCAAATGTGGAGCAAATAGATTTTGGAATAAATAGTAATTGGAACAAATATTTTGCGGAACAAATAGTCATCGGAATAATGTTTTGCGGAATAAATAGTAATCGGAACAAGTGTATTGTGGAACAAATAGTAAAACTACGATGAAATAGTAGTTGGAACAAATATAGTGTGGAACAAATATTTTGTGGAACAATTTGTAGTGATCCGAAAATATCCCATGTATCGGCGCTGTCCTCCGTCCACGGAACAGTAACATTTCTCTCGCTGTTATGATAAAACTCACGCTATCTCTGTTAATCCCACGATTTAAGATAGTATGGTTGCCCATCGACTAGGGTAAAATGGCTTATCCGACGACCGTCAATATGAATCTAGCAATCAGCTGTTTTTAATACTATAGCGCTTTTAGTGGAGAAAATTAAGACTATGTAGACAACTTTTACCCGCCTAATTTTATATACCTACTTGAATTATTATACCCTAACATGGCAGAATTGATTTATAAAATATATAAATATAATAATACTTTAAACAGTTTAAACATATTAATTATCATTTGATATTTTACTATGTTAATATAATTTAATAATCAACTATATTGCTATAATTTTGGTTATTTTCTATATTATAATAATAAAAATGGCATGTTGTGTACCTTTATGTCCATTTAGTTTAATTCTTTAGATATATGGCCAAGCGATTAACTGCAAAGACTAAATGCCAAGTATGTGCATCTAGTTTTAAAAATCTGAATACGACAGTTTACGGTACTAATACAGATTTAGTAATAGCTAAAAGTAGAGGATATCTTTCTCATCCTAACAGCAATCTATTCAGAATAATAAAAACACTAGAATTGTCCTTCACTAAATTTAAAGACTCTCAAAATGTATTTGAAGAGGCATTTGAAGATTTTTTAAAAAAGAAAATCTCTTTTAAATTTGATTGTGAAGAACACAAGCAAACTGTATTTTCTGATATTTATACACATTACCTTATAATGAGAATGAGACAATACACATACATTCAAAATCAAAATAATAAAAAACTAAACACCACTAAAAAAAAATTGTCGAAATTAGTGACCACATAGATATTTAATAAAATGTTAATTATAGGTACACTAATATATTATTATTACATTTTTGTTAAATTTATTATTTGTGTTCTTGGATATTGTTTGTTTTAAAACTATTGTAATTATTTAAATAGAATCCAATCAGTGGATAACAATGATAAAAAATTGCGTCATCTAGGTACATATTACACCGATACCATTAATATGTCGTATCCGTATGATTTAAATTTTAAACAGTCGCGCGAATTACGAGTTTACGACACTATTTTGCTCACATGGAGCGCTGCTATAGTAAAAAAAGTGAGATTCACTGTACTGGCTTTCTTATCACAAGTCGATGGGCAACCATACTATCTTAAATCGTGGTTAATCCGTTCGTGATATCAACAACCGTGATTGTTATCAAATAAATAACAACATTATTATTTTATTGTCTGCCGTCTTGCCGTCCGACTTCCCGTTTGAATTCTGAATTTGAACCATTCGATTATTTAAAATTTGAACAGATATACAGACTATAGTCGTACGGATTTCTAGTATTTCATTTTAGTACCATGGAGATGTGTACTACATCCAAAATATCGTCACAACTCAATTTCAATTTGTATTTTCTAATTTCTATTCTCTCACGAAAGAAACGTACCTACCGCGTTTTCCGGTCAATCTTGACGCATGTCCACGCTCCATGTAAGATACCAGTAACAACAACGATCGTCATCAATGGTCGTAATGTGTAAACACTGTGGTGCATCGGTTAAGTCGACGTTGGTGGTTGGTAGCCCACAGTCGACATCTGCGAAACTGTACCTTTCATTCGTGAGACAGAGTATAGTTTCAGGAGTCGTTCTAATTTGCTAATTTGTTTATAAATATTAATTTCAAAAAATTGAAAATAGAAGGAAAGAATGGCTAAAAAGTATCAGGTTAGATGATTACCTTATTTTTAACTGGCATATAATCTGCAGTAATCATTTGACAATAAGTGATTATAAACAAGGCTCAGCAAAAGGCAAGTACCTATTATGGCGAGAAGCTGTTCCCAAAAAAAAAATACCAACTACTAGTTAGAGAAAGAGAGGTAAATTAAACAATATAACATAATAAAAATGTAATATTTCATAAATAAAATAAATTTTAATAACTTGAAAGAACACTTGTATGACTCTGAGTACGACTAATAAATTGTCAAAGATGTAATATTATTTTTTGTAAATGATGAATTAGGTATTTATTTATTTTTTACAATTTGAATTTTTCAGAAAATTATGTTTCTTAAACGATGAGATAAAAAAAATGAACAGACAAATAAAGGAATTTAAGACCCACATTTGATCGTTTTAATTCACTCAGAAAAGCCTTAAATTATAATTTTGTTCAAAGCACAATATTGATGATTTAACCTATACAATATTATCTATGGTTGCTAAAAGAATGTTGTCAATGAAAAATAGTTGCTTATTGTAATTGAGAACTTACCACTAGGTAAGTAATAAGTATATGGCTCGAGTCTATAATTTTAAATGCTTGCTTTAAACAAAATGTATTTAATGGTTTAACGTTTTTAGTTTAAGAATATGGTTTTCAAAACTGAAATTGTATGTACCACCTTCAAGAAACTAGGAAGTCGAGCTATTGTATTCACAATTTTTCAAATATTGGTTTTCTTGAAAACAATTTTACCGACTAAAGTGAAGCGGTACATCACTATATACATTTTAAAGATTGTACTTCAAGTTATAAAAATATTTGAGCGAACTATAAAACTTAAAGGTAAGAATATTATTGATATTTTAATTTAAAAGTGAGTTTTCCATATTATATTGTCTGATATGTTTCATAGGTTGTTCTATTGTTATAATATAACTAATTGTAGGCATGGACTTATTTTGTGTCAAAAGGGCTCAGCCCGTTTAGACATTATAAATAAAGAATTATGTTTAACATATTAAAAATTTAAAATATCCATAGTTTGCTCTAAAAGTAAAATATTAATAACTGCTTGGTGCTTAACTATAAGGTTCCTTAAAAAATATTTTTACCTTTAAGTTTGATTATAATAATGTGTCAATTCACTCTAATATTAAAGTTAACAGTACAAAATTTGATCTACTGTAAGCACAATTGCTATGTTGCTCTTAGTTAAAAAAATAAATGTACACTGACAAATGTTTAATAAAGTTTTAATTTGTAGGTAATACAATTTTGGCGAACAAGTATCCAATTTTAATAGCACAGAGGGCCTCAACATATTTAAATTGCAAAGAAACGTACAACCTGTTTGGACTTCCAGTGTTATGAAAATCGGATTTAAATTTTGGAACATTGCTGGTAACTTGATAACAAATATAAAATACAATTCTATTGAAGTGTGCAAACCTAAGTGGCAAAAATATTTAAATTGTATACCTTAATTGATATAGGTCATACAGAAATGTATTTTTTCCCCAATAAATTTGCAATTTTGAATTAGTTAAAACTAAAACTTCACCTGGAACACGTTCAGATCGCCTTATTGCATTATTAGTTATTTCTAGACTCTCAGTTAGATTAGATCAGTGTTTCTTCTAGAACAGTGTTTTATTATTTTACTACGTTTTTTGCACTCAGAAAATGCTCCTGTACTATGACAAATTGTAAAATTTGTAATAAATTCACATAACAATTATAATATATTGTTTTCAATTAATAGTAGTACAGTAAATAATTAATATTTCATTATTATACGTAAATAAACATAAAAATATAAGATGATTTCCTACAGATTATTATTTCAAATTTTCCCTTGTCATGGATTTTATTTTGCTTAACGATGTGCTTTTCATTGGAAACAACATTGATTGCCGGTATTAAACATTACAGCGAGTAACTCATTAAATTAGTTTTAAACTAAATTTTAAAATAATTTTATAACATTGTTATATAATATAAATACAATATAGTTACAGGCCAAAAACACACTAACCAGATTAAAATATAATAAAAATAATTTTAAATATTTAAAGGATTAAGAAATATTTACTCATTTTCTATAAGTAGGACACATGCTAGACTTCCTGTCCAACCTATATGACGTATGATATTATTCATGAATGTTTGCCTTGTATATTTGACATAATCTTAGAACTATAAATGCAAATTATTACCTTCTATATTATTCAAGGCATTTTCCTAAACTGTATAAATATAATTATAATTTAGTGTATTTTTTTAGTCTGAAGTTTTTCTCAGCGTTTCATTGGTACTTGCATTCGGGTTCACAAAAATTAAAATCCGGACTGTTCAGTTCACTTTATTCTTACATAACTTCTGGAGTTGGTAAGTTAGTAGCATAAAAAGCATATATATTTTAAGTTTAAAATATTTTTTTTTAATTTACAATTTTATTTTTTTTTTAATTTAGAGACAATTAATCATTAAATACAGACATAAAATGAACCTGAGTTGATTATTACATCAAGCGACTGTATATCTGAGAGTTGCTTGAAAAGTTTAATTACAGAATCTAAGTTTCTCACTGTAGAATCTTTGAAAGCTTTAGTAAAAGTATATGTGTTATATGTCTATAAATAACATATAATAAATAAATTTATTTTTCAGGCATGAATTTGAACATTTTATAAGCCAGAGGGTGATTAGCATCTGGGCCAGAAGAAAGTGAAAATGCTGCTAGTTTCCTATTATAATTAATGCTTCTCACAATAGTTTTACAAAATTAATAAGATTTATTTAATTTATCATTATTTTCAATACTAAACTAAATGTTACAACCACAGGGATAGAGTGAACTCCTTATGGGATGCAATTAATCAACACCTGTACAACCTTAGAACAGGTTTTATTGAATATACTTATAAGGTTTTACAATTCATGTATCATAAATTGTAATTATTATTAATTTTATTTTATATACATTAAATATGTTTTTATTGCTAAAACAATTTTAATTTAATTTATGTAAATACTTTTAAAGAATAAATGTGTTAAGTATTTCAAATAAAAAATACTGCCTATTGTCCATATCAAATGTGCCAAAAATGTTCGACTTCCACAGATGTATTTAGAGCATGTTTGAAAAAAGTTATTTCATCTGCATTCAAATCTTCTGGCAAGACTTTTTTTGTCACTTCTTGTTCCTCCAATATTTTTGAAATAATGTGCATTGTTTTAAAACCACTATTTTTAAAAAAACAGTTTTAAATTTCGCGCCCATTTATAATTTGTGCTAATTTTATTTTATTTTTTCTTCTTCTACAACTAGTATAGCATCGGCAAGGCATATTTTTGACGATTATAATTGTGTGATTGAATTTGGTAGATCAATCGACAAGCTAATGGAAACTGAAAGTGTTACAATTAAGTGTAACTTTCAACTAGAAAAAGGGAGTCAAGTGGATGTCGCTGCGCTGTACAGTAGGTTACAAGTAGGTCACTGTATATTGTATAATGGATGTCATTAAATTTGAATTCAATGATATAATATCATTGTATACAAAAAACGATTCTGAGCGGAGACGGTATGTCAGTCTGGGATATTTTAAATTATATTGATATTGTTATTATACAGTAGCTGGTAAGTTGAATTAATATTATTCATATTATCGCTTCTATATTGTTCTATGGTAATATTAAACTGTAGATTGTATGGATAGGCCATATTTTGATTTTTCAGTTTCATATTAAGATATCTACAATATCTATAATATTTTTAAATTACAAAAAAATAACCAAATTCGTTAATATTGATTTGATTATGTGATTTCGTTCAAGTTTGAACTTAAAATGCCTGTAAAAAATAACTGTGTTTATATATTTTTTAGATTTTTTGATTACAGTATGTACTATTTATTAGAATCTTTGTTTTAAATTTTCAATCCTTAGTTATAAAAACTGACCATTTTATAAAATTCTCCAAAAATACTAAAAAATTACCGTAAACCATAAAATTCCTTAAAAATGTAAAAATGCAAAATAATAACTGTATAATTAAATTCTAGATTTCATGAATCAACAAATTTATGTAAAGACGTCCATCAAATGTAAACATTAGAAAAAAGATGCGAATACATCAAGTTCCTGGTCCTATTTATAAATAATTTTAACATTTTTTTTTAAAGATTTTTAGGTCATCAAGTTCCGGAACCTACTTATATTTTGAATAATTCAAACACATACATTTAGCATTATAGGTATTTAGTACTATGGCATTAAACTTCTAGACCACAAAAAAATCAGTATCAACATTTTATTGTGACTTTATCCTCCCCAGTCCCCTCGATTTAAAATGCCTAGATATATTGTGTATTCTCTTGAAAATTTAAAAAAAAGTTCATCCAACAATCTATGAAATGCAATTACAAGTAGGCAATAGTGCTATACTACGCTTGTCACTTTTTTAACAATTTATAATTTATAACCTTATGGGCGTCAGACCTGGTACGTTTTTTATGCAAAAACATGTCTTACAGGGAAAACTCACGCTTTTTAGAACAGTCAGCTGATTAAATTAATTTTTTTTTATGTGAAAACGAAATCTTTACGCCGTACAGATGTTTCCGATTGGGCAGTGAACATTTTCTAGCGTTATCGTTTTCGCGTAACTCTCGATACTTAATATATTATTAAAAGGAGAGTCAATTTTCATATCTGAAGTCCTACTGTTTTTTAAATTTTCGAAAAACACCGACATTTCTTTTGCCACCAACAGTCCAATTCAGACGTCGGACTGGGTGTCAACCTTGGAGGTAGGTAGGTCGATATCGGAATTCGTGCCGAACCAATTTCCATGGAGGTAATATTTTTCGAAAAACACCGAAAATTCTTTTGCCACTAACAGTCTAATTCGGACGTCGGACTGGGCATCAACCCTGGAGGTAGGTCGACATCGGAATTCGTGCCGAACCAATTTTACATGGAGGTAATATTTTTCGAAAAACAACGAAAATTCTTTTGCCACTAACAGTCCAATTCGGACGTCAGACCGGGTTTCAACCTTGGAGGTAGATCGAGATCGAAATTCGTGTCGAGCGAATTTTTTATGGAGGTAATATTTTTCGAAAAACACCGACATTTCTTTTGCCACCAACAGTCCAATTCTGACGTCGGACTGGGCGTCAACCTTGGAGGTAGATAGGTCGATATCGGAATTCGTGCAGTATCCATTTTCTATGGAGGTAATATATATTTTTCGAAAAACACCGAAAATTATTTTGTCACTAACAGTCTAATTCGGACGTCGGACTGGGCATCAACCTTGGAGGTAGATCGAGATCGGAATTCACGCAGAGTGAATTTTTTATGGAGGTAATATTTATTTTTTTAGTTCAATTTGTTTGTCACTTTTATATATATGCGTGTAAATATGTACGTAGCGTACCTACCTAATATGTAAATATTTTATTCTATCAAAAGTTATCTCTCTGCGTTCTAAAAAATACAATTTAAACAAATTTCATTCTTAAATGTTCTCGTAACCTAACCAGTGTGTCAACTGTCAAGGTGTGGTGATCGTGTGACTATTGATTGCCACTGGACGCCAATGTTCTATAAAAATGTGCTTATAATATTATATTTGTTCGTTTATTCGTGTGCGTCTGAAGTGATCGGCGAGGACGACAGTACTTACCGAATATTATATTATAATATAAATACTATTTTGATCCAAGTAATATTCTACGGTAAGAAAATATTAATTTTTGAATTTATATAAATAGTCGAATTGAAAAATCATGTCATTATTTATATAAGGCATGGGTAAGTCCTTGAAAATTAAAAAAAAAATCGAAAATCAAGGCAGAAGAAAAAAATGATTGCTGATCGGAGCAAACGTCGATGCGTACCAGGCACCAGCTATACAGCACACGACTGCTCCAAACGGTATTATTTTAATTTTTAATATATTTAGATTGCTTATTGTCTGTAATAACTATATTATAATAATAACCGTCACGTTAATATAATTTAGTTTAAAATCGACGACGGTGATAAAAATTTGTTCACGTCTCTGTCAAACCGTATTGTATATACAGTGTGTGTGTTTTTTTAAAGGTAACATTAAATAATTCTGTCCGGTGCCATCAGATTGATATGCGGGTTTTGGGAGGCGATAGGGAATACATAAATACACATTTCTTGATGATTTTGATATTTTTAGATCTTTCCGTGTGCACATGCGCAATACAACTTGCATTTTTTTTAAACGGCAATATAGGTGTTTTGAATACTAAATTCAGATAGACCGATTTTTTTAAAGTCAATTTGATCCTTTTTACCATAGTTCTAAAATCAAAATTGACTAAAATGACAACGAGTTAAAGTTTCTATTGAAATTATTGAATTTTTCAACAATCATACTAGAATTTTATGAATTATTATGAAATTTCAAGTATTTTTTTTGTATCCGTAGATTTGAAGACATTATTAAATCATTTAAATTTAATTTTGAAGTATTTCATAATAATTCCTAAAATTCTAGTATGATTGTTTGGTGCTCAAAAGATGTATTGAAATGCAACTCATCATACACCTATACCGCGGTATATGTATGTACGTACAAGATCGGGCATTTATAATTTTTCAAATTACTCATTGTAAGTAGGTAATTCACATTATTTCGTGCACTTTTAATACCTTCAATATCCAAGTCAAGCTATAGCGTTATGCTATTTAAAACAATTATCTATTGTTTGTTGAATTTATAGGTATTTTTATAGTCATAATTCTATCAAAAAGACCGTGTGTGACTAAACTCGGAATTAATTTTGTTCAATATTATTTTCGTCAGTGATTTTTTTAGATAGAAAAAAAACCATCATAACCGTTTCTTCTTATCGATAGTTATAGTCTATCAATTTTATCGCTAGTTTGTTCATATAATTTCATTGAAAAATTCAATATTTTCGTCATTTTTATTTCATATTCGACACTTGATACAAGAAAAGCAGTATGTGTAAATTGTTAAAATTTAAATGAAAACAATTTGGAATAATTTTAAAACTCCGAAGGTCGAAGAATAATTTGAGAGTGCTGAGTTTTGGGCTTGGTGGCTGTGAATTATTGAGAAAGAGGTTTTTTAAAGAAGTGTTCTTTTGGTGAGGTTTTGGATAGTATGTTGGAGATGTGCTTGAAGCTTGAGTTTTTGATGTGATGTGTAAGTGAGTATTTGTTTTTTGATATGGAGTCTTTCAGTGATGGCATTTTTAGGAATGTTCTGATAGTGTCGTTGGAGACATACCAGTCCAGTCCAGTAATTTGTCGCAGGGTAGTTAGGGTATACTGAACTGCCTCGAGTTTTGCCCAGCTATGTTTGGAGATGTTTGCCGTCCATGCGGGAGCTGCATAAGTTAGGATAGGTCTGATGTAATAGTTTTAAAAATGTGTAGTTTTGAGAGAGTTGGGAGAGGACTACGTTTATTGATAAGGGGGAATAGGGAGTGTTTGGCTCCTTTAGCCTTGTTGGTCACGTTTTGCACGAGGGTGGCAAAACATAGGTTTTTGTCATTGGTGACTCCTAAGTACCTTATTGTCTTTGACCATCGGATGGGAGTGTCACCAAATTGCAAGAGTTCGCCGTCATGAGTTTGTTTGTTGCTGAACATAATGGCTGAGGTCTTGAGAGGATTAATAGAGATTTTCCACTGTTTAAACAGTGGTCGAGAGATCAATTTGGGCCTATAGGTTTTTGATTGCACATGCGGCTGTGGCGTCCTGTAACCAGTGTTTGGGAAGTAACTTATTTTGGATAATTAAATCACCCAACTGGCAAAGGTTTATAGATAGATCTTTCATAAATAATGATGTGAAGTTTGGGTCTCAGAATCTATAGGTGAATCTGTCAGTGTGTACAAGTAAATAAATATATAAACCAAATCTATCAAAATAGTTAAAACAATATAAGGAAATATTTTTTTTTGTTAGAAATATAATTTTAATCACTTTTATTTCAATTTAATTAATTTAATCAAATATAATTTAAAATTTATACTAAATTCATTGAAAATAATTTAACTGCATTTTTTAGTGCCTATTTTAGGGTTTTATATAGGGACTTACATTTCCAGCTTAAATAATAACGTAAATATTTGTTCAAAAACATCGTAATAAGTTACTTTTGTTTTACACTATATCGACTACATCCAGCTACAAAAAAAAAATCACGTAATCATTTGGGGTGAATTGGGTCAAACGGAAATTATATATTATTTAAACGACGTAACTTAATATAATAATATCTAATATGAGTACCACATGTATTGATAATATGTTGGAATTTGTTAATTTTTAGTTTTTAATTTCTATTATTTAAAATAAAACTAGTATTTATCAAAAATGTTGTTTTATTTTGAAATATATTGTTAAACATTTAAAATGTAAGAGTTTTGAATCTATAAATTATCAAATTTTAACTACTTACTTTCATTTAAATGATCCATGTTGTGTATATTGAAAAAAAAATTCTTGAAATTGTAGGTTTAATTGACTCTAATTGTCGGGGTGATAGAGGGGAGGGTTAAATTACACATTATTGTTTGGAACTACCAACCTATTTATTTTTTTCATAAATTTAAGGTGATTCGATACTGACCGTTTTTAAGGAGATCGATATACGCAATTTTCTAGTGAACATGCAGGTCCTGTAAATTTGTGCTTAGTAACTAGTAAGTGATCATTATTCATTAATCAATAGGTACTCATTATATTAAATAATCTGTGGTTTTGTGACTTTAATAAAATATAACAATAAAGAAAAAAATTACTATCGACTAACAGCAGGGACATAAATACGACGCAATAATATAAATTATATATTTGTACCACTTTAGGATTCTATTTTCTGGTAACTCGGGAAAATATGAAATATGTATTGATATGTATTGTTTTATTTTTCTAATGCATTATATTAATAATATATTGAGTTCAAGTACTTAAATACTTGTATAACTGTAACACGGCGCCATGTATAGGCAATTTAGCTACATTGTATTGTAGTGTCGATAGTCCATTTTTACGGTATCTCACAACTGGCAATAATTTGTTATTATTTGTGATGGCAAAACTATAGCTTAATATTATATAACTTTATAATGTTGACCTTCTTGTTAATGTAATATTATATTAATTATATTGTATAGTTTAATTATCAATAACTCATATACCGAGTGTAGTGTTTATGACGTATTATATCGATTGTACCTAAGATATATAATTATTGTTTATTTATTTATTTATTTATTCAAATATACGGACGTAAGTCCTATTACAGTTTTAAATATGTGTACAGAAAAATTAAAAAATTAGCACACAAAAAGAATAAATACAATAGTATAACATAAACTATTACTATTTAAATGAATATAATAAGAACAATGATACAATATGTTATACTATTGTATGGTTAGGTTTAAAAACTTTGTTTAATATACAAAAAAATTTCATTAAAATCGGTCGAGCTGTTACGGAGGAGTGGACTACTAACATCTTGACACGAGATATTTATATATTAGATAATAAAACTATTGAATACTTCATACAACATTCTGCTTCTCAGTGGTGTGCCTATACATATATACATACTTTTAACGAATTCTTTGTCATCCAATCGATTGCCAGCTGTTCAGTTGCATATAATACATTTTGAACGCCGTGATTTCTACTAATAAAATAAACCATATTATATAGTATTACAGTCCATGGTCCAGCTTAAATACGATTATCACCTGAAAGGATTGACCGAAAAATTGTATGCCTATGTCAACATTTTTATTTATAGGTAACCATACACAGATGAATGAAGATTATCTTAGAGGAGAACAATCATTGGCCCATAAAATATTTGTTTTTTCAAAATAAAAGTTTTATTTAAATTTAAATTCTATATTTATTCACATGGAGAAAAGGCGTTTACGTTAGGTAGTTTTTTTTTTGATGATTTTTAACTATAGTCTTAGAGTAAAATTACCAATTACACAAATTATTGAAGATTATATTTTTGAGGTTTTGACATATCGGTTTAATATTTTATTATTATTTCAGTTTTTATTCGACATTGGAAATAAAAATAAAATGTGTGCAAGTGGTCAGGTCTAACCTACAGCAGGTGTCCAGTGGATATATAGGTACCTGGTACACTCACTTGGACGTATTGGGTCTCACTCATAGGTGGTACTAGACTCTCTTGGCAGGGGAGGCCAGGAAATTTTTAACTTTATACGCAGAATGCGGTATAGTTTGAGAACCCATGGCTATCGGGTAGGGAAGCAGTAGCTGGTCGCGGTACACAGGGGCCACTTTTCGTGTCGCCGACTATGAGTACTTGTGATTGTGACATTATTTTTCGTAATGGATATGATACAAAATAATTTTCATAGAGCATAGGTATAATACATAGGTAGATCATTTTTAACCGTCATTTACAGGAATTATTTTACTCATATTTACTCCTTGATCATTGACATTTAGTATTCGCACAGAAAATATATTAATTATTCACAATTTGTATCATATTATAAAATGGTTTTATGTCCATAAAATAAATGGATGCCGTACACCAGGGGTCTTCAACCTTTTTATGCAGTGGGCTACGTATTATTTTTTAAAAATCTTGTGGGCCACATTCTCAGTAAAAACATATACTTTATACAAAAATTCAGTTTTATTATTACAATTTTTATGATTAAATTTTACTACTATTATTATTAAAACATAGATAAATATTTTTCTTTTAACTATAAATTTTTTCCTTCGTGAAAAGTGTAAGTGACAAATGTAAGTACTGTCAAAAAGAGACAGCGTTCTCAATGCATTGTGTCGAAGATTATGATATGTCTCCGTATCAATATATTTCAAATAAATGTTGACAATTATACATTCATATATTAATAATATTATGACTAATAATGTTAGAAAATAGCCATTTTGTAGTTATTCGTTCATAATATGGAAAAAACAATAATTTTGTAATCCATTGAATTTTGAATGAATGAAAAGCAACTTGTATTTTCAAAATACAGCATTAAATTACATATAATACAATTGTTTGGTTTTCATGCTTTAATAACTAATGCTAAACCAATGGGTAATAAAAAAAAAAAGGTACTCATTGAAATTGTAAGTAATATTTATTTATTTGCAAATATTACTATACTTAATACTTATATTATACACAAGGAAAATTTATGCCACCAAAGTTTTTTTTTTTAATTTCAAGTGTCAACCACCATAAGTCTGCCCGGAAACAGAACTGCCCATGCCACACCATACTGACCCGTATTGATGATACCTCATGTCACAGCAGTGGTGACTGATCCGTAATGATGACAGCCCATGCCACGGAGGTGGTGACTGACAAATATGGGACAGCCCGTGCCACAGTGGTGGCGACTGACCCGAACGAAACAGCCCATGCCACGGCAGTAGCGACTAATCCGTAATGATGACAGCCCATGCCACGGAGGTGGTGACTGACAAATATGGGACAGCCCGTGCCACAGTGGTGGCGACTGACCCGAACGAAACAGCCCATGCCACGGCAGTGGCGACTGATCCGTAATGATTGACAGCCCATGCCACGGCGGTGGCGACTGACCAGTATTGATGACAGCCCATGCCACGGAGGTGGCGACTGACAAGAATGGGACAGCCCGTGCCACAGTGGTGGCGACTGACCCGAACGAAACAGCCCATGCCACGACGGTGGCGACTTATCCGTAATGATGACAGCCCATGCCACGGAAGTGGCGACTGACAAAAATAGGACAGCCCGTGCCACAGTGGTGGCGACTGACCCGAACGAAACAGCCCATGCCACGACGGTGGCGACTTATCCGTAATGATGACAGCCCATGACACGGAAGTGGCGACTGACAAAAATAGGACAGCCGGTGCCACAGTGGTGGCGACTGACCAGAACGAAACAGCCCATGCCAAAGCGGTGGCGACTTATCCGAAATGATGACAGCCCATGCCACGACGGTAGCGACTGACCAGTATTGATGACAGCCCATGCCACGGAAGTGGCGACTGACAAGAATGGGACAGCCCGTGCCACAGTGGTGGCGACTGATCAGAACGGAACAATCTGTGCAACGGCGTTCAACATGCGGAGCAGTGGTGGTGGACATAGGTACTAGAACTTAGCCGGGACAGAAACAAGGCGGCAAACACGGCGAAATAAAAATAAAAACATGTAAACAAATATAAACAAATTGGATCGTTCCAGCAGTTTAAACATCGAATCTGCGTCGTCCTCGGTGGCACCTAAAGCGTCAACGACCCGACCTCGGCCGCACCGGTTTCTCCAATCAGCGGCGGTGGCGGGTACGTAAAATTCGACGCTGCGACACAACAAGCCAACGGCGGTGGTCCCGCCAAGTCGAAAAACGCTGGCCCGATATAATACTCGGGTAACGGTGGCGGCGGATACTTGAAGTTATCCGCGATTATCACTGACGGCGGTGGGGGCATTGGCTGCGTACAATATAAAGCAGGCCCCACGTATAGCCAGCCGTCGATGGTTATTACTTCGGGAATTGTTGCGTCGTTTTCCTTCAACACAAAATAATAATATGACCATACAATAAAATTATACGCACCCTTGAAAAGATACTTTTAAAAATGTTTTTCAAGTAGATACCTACTGCAAATACGTTAACCTACACACTATACAGCCGCGCCAAAGCTTTGTTTTTTTTTATAAACACAATTTAATATTAGGTATGTAAATAGTTGGGCAAGTCGGTTCTGTTCTTCTGGGTGGTACATTACACACCACGGGCCCTTGACTTTAAAGGAACGTTAAAAAAATGTCACGACAAAATTAAATTCTCGTAAAATTATATCGCTCTGAAATGAAGTGCATTACGAATCTAAATACGAAAACAAATTAACACGAAAGAACTGATTTTTGGTTTTAAGGTATTTTAGTTTGGAAAAATTGTATTGAGATTTTATTCCACTAAAATAACATTATATAAAATTGTAATTTTGACGAAATTGTATGTAGACAGAATTAAACGGCATAGGTTGGTATTATTTAACAGTTATTACTTACTACGTGCTCGTATTTATGTAGTACCTTTAATTTTTTTATAATGGTTTTTGATTTAATAGATTTAGTGGAGTTCATAATATCATATTTCAGTTTGGTTAAATACGGTTATTATTTTAATTTTATGTTCTGACATAGGTACTGCACATATATTGTGTAAATTATGATTATATAGTTATATAATAACTTTGTTATATTAATTTAAATAATTAATATTAAAAAATAATATTTAATAATATTTAAACGATTGATTACAATTGATTTGTAAATCATGTATTTGATCACCAATATATTATTACAATATTATTTAATTAATAC